>JAJEJH010000559.1:200252-307762 GCA_026122585.1 Anacardium occidentale
TGTTGACCGTTAGATTTAATCGTCAATGAATGAAAATTTGAATTTTTAAATGTTAAAGGGTGTGAATTTGTCTTGGAACTAAACGATGGGTGGGAACAAGTCCTTTGGCCTATAAGAAATTACTTGAATCTCAGTGGCAACCAATGAATTCAATTCATATCTAGAAACTCTTACGAAAAATCCTTCAAGTCCGTTGAAAAACCTTAATCCAAAAGTATTTTCATAAATCTAAAGATACTTTGGGAAAATAATTGGACCTAACACGTGTTTATAGTGTACAACCTTTCGTTCGATGAATTTTATAAATTTTTACACAAACTAAAATATAATAAAATTCTGCAAAATCAAACTGGACATTCTGATGGCTTACTAAAAAATTGTTCAGATTAAAACGGATTTAAATTCTCTCTAAAACCAATTTCTTCCATAGATTATGACACCAATGTTGCCAAAAATTTGCAGTTGACAGTATAATATTCTTGAAATTTTTATGATTTTTTTAGGTTATAAAATCGTGGAAAAACTTATAAAAGGTTAAAAACATGCTTTTATATCTTAAATAAAAAGATTGAAATTTCCACTTCATAAACAGTAATTTAAATCTATAAAATCAATATGTAAACAGTTTACTAAAAATTCAAAGTTTTATAAAATTTTATTAATAACTAAAATAAAATCTATAAGAAACATTATTATTAACAAATTCTATATTCTATTAAAATTCTCATTTTTACCCTTGATCTTGTAGTCTGAAAAAACTATTCTACCCTTAGGTTATTACATGTTTAAGTACTATTTCATTTCATTGTGTAATGAAAGATTAGTTATAGAAACCAAATGTTTAATAAAGAAACACGAATTAAAAGAGAAACTAACTAATTAAAACCAATAAAGAAACAAACACCAAACAAATTAATGGTTAACCATCAATATAAAAAAGCATTTGGTTTAAGATTTCAAAATCAATTGCCCACTAACTATTAATGAATTTTATTAAAATCAATAGTATAATGCTTTTTATGGTTGATTACCCTATTTTAGCTAAGTCATCTTTCAAGGTTGATTATGATGATTTTTGGATGAAGGTAGTCGAAAATATTTGAAAAAATCACATGCATGAACACATTCAAGCATAATAAGGTTGTATAGATGTAAAACAAGAATAGTTTAAATTTAGTACCTTTCTTCTTGTCAAATTTGTTTGGTTGATAAAGTTGAACACTTGAATCCAAATGTTTCTAAAAGCAATCCACCTACCCAAGAGAGATGTGAGAGAGCTTAATGTTTATAAATTTTAGTGAGATAGAGACTATGTTACAAATGAAAAATCTTACCAAAATGTGATACATGGTTAGTTTATATAGTTATAGGCAAAAAGTAATTATTCATTTTGCATGACACGTCACTAAATAATCAATCCTGTTTAGTTACCATATCACATAACAATTTAACCCTTTAAATGTCATATATATATATATATAAAACCCTTCACATGATTTTATATTATTACCTTTCAGGAGATATGTAATAATCTAAGGATAGAATTGTCTTTCAGGTTTTGAAACCAAGGGTAGAAGTGAGATTACTGGATGGAAAGAAGATTTGAGAGAGTTCAAGGATAGAAGAGTCATTTAAAAGCCTTTTGTGGCTTGTGTATAGGTCTCCCTAGGAGACTGTTTCATGCAAGGCGCGAGAGAAGGGAAATTTGTGGATTTCCCTTGACACACACCCGTGTGTTTGAGACACACGACTGTGCGTTAGGTGAGAGGTGCCATAAATGTTTAGTTTTTCATTTTTTTCCGCCTAGCTTATTCCACTCAACTTTCTTCTATTTTTTTTCTCCAATGAACCTTAGACCAGATAACGCCCAACCAGTTGCCATAATCCAAGCTAGGGAACCAGAAGCAACTAGAGAGAGAGATCTTGAAGCAATGACAAGAGTTAAGTATTTTCTTACCTGTTTCATTTGGATTTATAACATGATTTTCTGGTTTGAGTTTCGCTCATGTGTTTGTTGTATGTTAAGAATGTATTATAATATATTTTGATGATGAGATGATGTCTTGGATGATGATTTATGAGTTGTTATGAGATGATTTGATGTTTATATGTTTAGGTATGTATTTGTAAGAAATATGAGATTTTTAGCATGCTTTATGATGAAGAAATGGAATAAGTATGCTTATTGGCTGATATATTTGATATATGAATATATGATTAAGTTGTGGTTGTGTTGAATTGAGATTTGCTTGAAATTTTTGGGTTTCCATACAAGTATTATAGAAGAAGAGTTGAGCATACAATCATATACCGGAGGATACATGCCTGTGTGGCCTCTTTTCCGCATGAGTACGACCTGGCATAATATCTATATGCATGTGAAAATCTAGACACATACTCGTGTAGGCAATGCACACGTTCGTATGTGTTATCCCAATTTCACACGCCCATGTAAGCAAGACACAGAAGTGTTGTTATACTGTTACTTGTCAGTGCAAGTGTGGGACACGACCTTGTGCCTTTTATGCAAGCCCATGTGTCCACACCATATGCTCATGTAGTCAGCCAAAGTTTTATAAAATGATTCTAGAAGCTAGCATGACTGAGAACACAGCCTACGCAAGACCTTGTGTGTCTCCCTGCACACCTATGTATCAAGTAGTGCAAGCCCGTGTACCATAAGAAATGCACAGAACAGTTATAAAGCATCATTAAGTTATTTTAAGCTATTCCTAAGCATAAAAAATTTATAAATAACAAGATATACATAGCATATCATGCATAATTAATAGCATAGAGCACGACATGCTATGTTAGATGTTTTCAAAAATGGATTCAAGGATCCAATAGCATGATTTTAAAGTATAGATATATGATATTTTAGATATCAGTTAAGGGTGAATACGAGGGAGCACTTGTGAGTTCGTATGTTTGCTAGAGAGAGAAACCAACGTCCGCTAGAGAGGACATAATCTTTAACCAAGCTTGTTAGAGAGAGTGCTAATTGTGCACGAGTAGTTTATTATAAGATTGAGCTCACACTGCCAGGATGTCGAATCTCTGTATTCTTTAGTCTGGCCAGCATAACATATATTTTTAAATACAATACTTTTTAATTCAATTTTTAGAGTATTCTATATGTATATATTTAGGATCTTCTGATCAAAGTTTTTACATCAGAAAAAGTTTTTAGAAATTTGGCTCAAGGGCAAGTTTTATAATTAATTAGCACTTACATGACATCAAAACATGCATATTATGTCATGTATAGCATTCATGAGAAAGCAGAACCAGATAAAGATAAAAGTAAAGAATACTACAAAAAGTAATAAAATCTCATAAATAAAGAAATAAGCAAATAGTACAGCCAAGAATAATATGAAAGACACGTAAATCAGTTTGAGCTTAAGACTTGCTAGTGTTAAATATAGGAAATGTTTGCTAAGTGATTTTATCACTCACCTTCTTTCCATTCTTTTCTCTTTTGTAGGTCAGTGACTTTAGGACTGAGTAATAGCGATGTAGCTGTTAGATTTTGGGGACATGGCTTAGCAACAAATAGCATGTTTGACTCGTATGTTTTATATATGACTTTTGCTTTATACATATATGTGTATGTTTAATGGTATTATGACCTACTGTATGAATAACATGCTTAAAAAAGAAAAGTCTGGAATTTCCAAGAAAAAATTAATATTTTTCTCGTTATTTACAATATTTTCCATTATAGCTTTCGCAAATTAAAATTTTGAATTTCATTAGTATGTTTTACTGTAGAAATCCTCGCTATATATGTAATATTAGTATGATAAATATTATAAATATTAGTTTACTGAGGCCCGTGGCAGGGGTCACTATAATTGTTGGTATTAGAGTAATTTTTGGAGTCATTAAGCAAAATTTGAAGCATATTTTTAGAAAATTAGTTTTCAAATGCATGATTTTCTAAAAGATTGCATTAGCCAAAATCAACATGTCTTGACAACTTTTGCTCACTTCCTCTTAGTGTAAGTATAATAATGTGAAGTTAGTATGCTTTTAATTGTTAACCCTTGTGTTGTGGTGTTTGAGATAGAAGAGCCCCTTTTCCTCTAGTTATAGAGGAAGAGAGTAGTGTCTCTGTTAGATCTATAAGTTTGAATGACTGTAGAAGGTCTTAACACTCTTAGGTATCCCTTTGGCCTAAGGATGTACAAAAGAATTTTAGAGAGATATTAAGAGAGGGTTATTAGCCAGCAGTCAAAGCAGAGGTTTCTAAGCCAGTGAGATAGGGAGCCCATCCGGGGCCAGTTAGGGATTATTTTGGTTAAAAAGGACAGGGTATGTTAGAGACAATCAAATAAAATTATCAGATTCTAGAGTTTAGTCATTAGAAGAATCTGAGTTTTGGGATAGATATAGTTAGTAATAGTAGTTCTGAATGATTACATTTAATATAAAGTTTACTTGGGGCTCATCAGCCATCCAAGTTTAGTGATTCTAAAGATCCAGCTATGACAGAAGAATAGATTGAATCAGTAGAGAGTGTTATAAGTCTGTTCACCATGTCAGATAGAGAGAGTTTGGTATACTACCTTCATGTTGAAAAATGATGCGAAGGTATGGTAGAACCTCTTAAAGACATCAGTTAATGAGGAGAGATTGTCTTAGGTTGAGTTTTAAAGGTTGTTTAAGGAAAAGTATTGCAATGATGATATGGTACATGCTAGAGCCTAAAAGTTTATTAAGATGACTCATGGAACCAATTCAGTCCAAGACTATACTACCAGATTTAATATCTTAGCGAGGTTTGTTCTTGGAGTAGAAGACTCTAAGTCGATCAGAGTGTAAAAGTTTATTCATAGTCGACATCTTACTATTACCCATGACATGATGATTGGTTCTTCTCCCCCACAGAGATTCAGAGAAGTTTTAGGAAAAGCTTTAAGGTTTGAGGTTTATCTATAGATGATGAGTTTCTTTTTTAGATCAATAAAGAGAGTTCTTGAGAAAGGTAGAGATCAAGGTAAAAAACCAATGCAGTTGAGAAAACCCTTCAAGGGAAAGAGACAGAGAGTGGATTTACCCGTGTGTAGGACTTGTGGCAGGAGTCATCTAAGAGAGTGTCTTATAGGTCAGGGTATATGTTTAGATATTGATAGTCTGGGCATAGGTTGTCTGAGTGCCCAACTAGAAGAGTGGAAGCTAGGCCATCAGTTGGTAGCGTTGGGTCAAACAGAGGTGTTAGAGGTCTAGTTAGTAGAGGTGGTATAACTCATAAAAGTGGTGTTTGAGTGTTAAGAGGAGGTGTCAGCACACTAAGAGGCAAGGGCAAAGCTAGGGTCTTTACAGTGAGGCAGGATTAGGTCGAGATGACTCCCCATGCTATTATAAGTTAGTTGGTTTTCTTTGATACTCTTTTATATTTGTTGATAGATTGTGATGCCACACATAATTTCGTATACATAGGGTGATAGAGAGAATATGATTGATCCCTAGTGTGGTAGAGAAGAGTATTTGTGTAGAGATATCTGATAAGGGTGTAATAGTAAGTGATTGGGTACTAGTATACCAGAAGGTAGTTATCATGGGAAGAACTTTGAGGATAGACCTGATCATGTTGGAGTTGGTTGATTTCAACATGATCTTAGACATATAATTCTTAAGTTGTTACGAGACAAAGATTGATTATAAAAGGAAAAAAGTTAGATTATAGTTAAGCCCTGATCAGTTTATCTTTAATAAAGAAATAGTGGATACTATGCTAATTTCTTATTTAAAGGCGAGAAGATTACTAAGTAAGGGATGTATAAGATACTTGACTAATATAGTATGTAAGAGTATAGTTAGATCAAGTATCAAGGATGTGTCTGTAGTTAGAAAGTTTTTAGATGTCTTTTGTGAAAAGTTATCAGGTTTACCGTTGAGTGAGAGTTATAGTTTTTTATTGAGTTGCTTCTTGATACGACTCCCAATTCTAAGGCATTGTATCAGATGACTTCAGTAAAACTTCAAGAGTTGAAGAAACAACTTTAGAAGTTGATTGATAAGAGATTTATTTGACTGAGTTATTCACCATGGGGTGCTTTTATTCTGTTTGTAAAGAAGAAAGTTAGATCCTTGATGATGTATATAGATTACAGAGAGCTGAATAAGGTAACAGTTAAGAACAAGTATCAATTGCTTCGAATAAATGATTTGTTTAACCAGTTGAGTAGAGCTACAATATTCTTCAGGATAGATTTGAGGTCTAGGTATTATCAAGTAAGAGTAGTAGAGGAAGATGTACCTATGAATTTTTTTCAAGATGAGGTATGACCACTATGAGTTTATGGTGATACTTTTTGGTTTGACAAATGCTCTTATAGTGTTTATAGATTTGATGAATCGAGTTTTCTTAGATTGTATAAATAGATTCGTGGTTGTCTTTATTGACAATATCTTGGTATACTCGAAGAGTATAGAGGAGCACAAAAAGCATTTGAGATTCATCTTTTAAAGGTTGAAAGATAGACAACTTTATGCAAAATTTGATAAGTGTAAGTTCTAGTTGAGTAGTGTATGCTTTCTTGGGCACATTGTTTCTATAATATGCATATCAGTGGATCCTAGTAAAGTAGAGGTGATTTCGAATTGGCCAAGGCCAAGGACTATTAGAGAAATAAGGAGTTTCCTTAGATTAACAGGGTATTACAGAAGGTTTATTGAGGGTTTTTCTAGCATTGCTAAGTCGTTGACTGCTTTGACTTAGAGTGAGATGTTATTTGTGTAGATAAATGAGTCTGAGGCTCAATTTCAGTAGTTAAAGCAGAGATTGACAAATGCTCTAGCATTGACATTGCCCCATGAAGGTGTTGACTATGATATCTACATAGATGCTTCCCATCAAGGATTAGAGTAATATTGATATAGTTTGGTAGGGTGATTACTTATACATCTAGATAATTGAAGGATCATGAGTTGAGATACCTTACTCATGACATGAAGTTAGTTGTCGTAGTTTTTGTCTTGAAGATTTGGACACATTACCTTTACAATATAAGATGTTGTATTCATTCTGATCATAAGAGTCTAAGGTATTTCTTCACCCAACGAGAGTTGAATATGAGATAAAGGAGATGGTTAGAACTGGTGAAAGATTATGATTGTGAGATCAAATATCACCCAGGTAAAGCTAATATAGTAGCTGATGCTTTAAGTAGGACAATAGATTTATTTATGGTTATAGCTTAGAGAGAGTTACAACATGAGATTGCCAGATATAAGATGGAAATAGTGACAGTTGAGTTCTCCAGACACACGACCTTATGTGTCTCCCCATACACCTGTGTGTCAAGTGGTACAAGTCGGTGTACTTTAGGAAATGCACAGAAACAGTTCCAAAGCATCCTTAAGCTATTTTAAGTTATTCCTAAGCATAAGAAATTTATAAATAACAAGATATACACAATATATGACACATGATTAATAACATAGAGCACGACATGTCATATTAGATGTTTTCAAAAATGGATCCAAGGATCCAATAGTATGATTTTAAAGTATAGATATATGATGTTTTAGATATCAATTATGGGTGAATACGAAGGGGCATCTGTGAGTTCGCGGCCCGCTAGAGAGGGAAACCAACGTCCACTAGAAAAAAAATCTTTGACCAAGCTCGTTAAAGAGAGTGCTAATCATGCACGAGTAGTTTTATTATAGAACTGAGCTCACACGGTCAAGGTGTCAAATTCTTGTATTCATCAGTCTGGCTAACACAATAGATATTTTCAGATACAATACTTTCTGATTTATTTTTCAAAGTATTATAAATATATATTTATTAAGGATCTTCTGATCAAAGTTTTTATATTAGAAAAAGTTTTTAGAAATCAGGCCTAGGGGCAAGTTTTATAATTAATTAACACTTACATGACATCAAAGCATGCATATCATGTTATGTATAACATTCATGAGAAAGCAAAACCATATAAAGATAAAAGTAAAGAATACTACAGAAAAGTAATGAAATCTTAGAAAAAAAAAAGTAAACAGTAAAGCTGAGAATAATATAAAAGACACGTAAATTAGTTTTAGCTTGAGACCTACTAGTGTTAGAGATAGGAAATGTTTGCTAAGTGATTTTATCACTCACCTTCTTTCCCTTCTTTTCTCTTTCGCAGGTCAGTGATCCTAGGATTGAGCAGGAGCGATGTAGCTGTTAGATTTGGAGATATGGCTTGGTAGCAGATAGCATGTTTGGATCGCATGCTTTATATATGACTTTTGCTCTATGCATATATGTGTATGTTTAACAATATTATGACCTATTGTATAAATAACATGTTTAGAAAAGAAAAGCCTGAAATTTCCAAGAAAGAATTAATATTTTTCCCTGTTATTTACAGTATTTTCCATTATAGCTTTCACAAATTGAAAATTTGAATTTCAATAGCAAGTTTTACTGTAGAGATCCTCGTTACGGGTGTAATATTAGTATGATAAATATTATAATTAGTAGTTTACTAAGGCCTGTGGCAAGGGTCATTACAAGGTACTAGCCATCTCGAATAATTTTTTTTCTCTCATCTCTCAAATTTCTTGGCTTATAAGTGTGACTTTTTAGGTTTATTATAGCCCAGTCATGAGCCACTTTTAGTCAAACCGAAAAAGAAAAAGACACACGATCTAAGTAAGGAATAACCAATCTAGAAAAGTCGTTCATAAGAGTAGAACACTCATTTGACAGTTAGTTTTTAGAATTCTATATAGAGAACCCCATTGTTCTACACATGGTTACCTATTTCACTGAATTTCAGTTCTCACAAGATTTTAAAAGAATATAATTAATATTCACAAGCCCCATTTTCAGTTTTGACGGTTATATTTGAGAATTATTCATGATAAATATTATCAACATTTATTAATATTATTAATGATAATTTCTTATGTGATAATAATATCTCAAAAAAATTTTATAGGTGTAAAATAATGTAATTAAGATATTTGAATTAGTTGTGTCATACTTAATTTCAATGCACTTTTTAAGAAAATATTTTGTTGAAGGATAATAAGATTCTTTGTTAATAATATAAAATGGAAGAGATCCATCTTTATTTCCTAAGAATATTAACCTCATAATTATAGTAGTAGTAGTAGTAATAATTAATAACATTAACAACAATATGATTCTTCACATCATGGTATGTTTTTGACAGAAAAAACTTTGAATCTAAAACCAAGGAATAAGTAATACTATCAGTACAACTTCTCTCACCTTCTACTTGAAGTTTTTTCCCTCAAAAGTTTGACCAAATTGCCAATTCATGGGCACGACATGCCATGAGGTTGAAGTTCTATGGTCACTTGCTCGAACTCTAAAGGTCAATGACTCTCCAACTAACATTGCATCTGTTTGCCATTTTTGACCCCAATTTCGCGTTAACTCCGTCCATTTCAATTTTTTATTTCCCTTCACTTGCACACTAATAACATCCCCGGCTCCTGCTACATTCCATACCGAGACTAAGTTGAAATGAGGATTTCCATTTATTGTAAATCTAATTCCTCCTTGTTTTATGCATGGAACTCTGCAATAGATTAAACTCAAACTAAATCAAAAGTTCATTTCATGGAAGTTCAACTATTTATGTATTGTCTTATTTACGTTGGTTTTGGAAGAGAACCCTCGTTTGACAGTTAAAGTATAGACTAGACGAATGAATGTATAATCGATTAATTCTTCAAAAATAGTAGAAACTTTGTTTTAACAAGAAATTATGAAATAAAAAAATTGAACCTGCGGTATTCAATTGGAACAATGCCAGCTTGGTACTCCGCAATTTGAGAAAAAACAGGGCGAGCTATGTCGAAATGTTCAAGTTGTCCGTTTGACCATCCATTGTCCAATGCTATAGGCCAACTTGGTGGACCTTCGTTGGTTGCTGTGACGATAAGCGATTGCCCATGTTTGCACCATTGGGGGTTATTAGTGCACCTGATCTCATAGCAAGCACCACAACCTTGACATTTTTTAAATAAAGTTGGGCTCACTGCTGCTGTATTCGTACCATAACCTTGTTTAACCACATCTTCATAACCACAAGCTCCACCTGTAGCGACCACACAAATTAGAAATAATTGTAGTATATCGAATGGATTCAATATTATTACACATAAGCCATGGATTCAATAATAATTATTATACCGAATGATTTTGAGTCTCCATCATAGAAGGTGGCGTGACCCTTGTTCCATGAACCAGGGCTAAACTTTGGCCTATGATGCTTAACAGTAGCTATTGAATGTCGTTGAACACCCACAACATGTTCGGCATTAACATGGCAATCAAATAAAACAAAAGCTAAAAATAATAATGTAATTGGAGAGGCTTTGCAAGGCATTGACATGGTGATGATGTAATAGTAAATTTTTGATAATCTTGTCGATAGCTTACGCAAATTTATAGTCCTAGATTTCAAGTCTACTAGTTATGCATGGCGGTTTTGTTCATGAAAATAGCAAGGAATAATTATTTTAGGTTGTAACGTGAAGTTGTTCTATTACTCTTTGCCTCTCCTTCAAAACAGAAGAAACGGTGTTCTGCACATTTGAGACAAAAATTTTTATATATAGTGTAAAAAGATGTTGTTCCATCTTTAACATAAAAACATATAACGTATGACTGTTTCTCTTTCCATTTCTTAATTTTCGCTTTAATTTGTTGTAATTTTTTATTACTACTCGGTTACCATCATCTTGTTTCGTTCTCCTGAAGTAAAGATAACAAACTCTATTGTTTAATATTGGAAAAAAAAAAGTTGTACTTCTCTACCATCTTAAATATTATATTATTATATACTGTATTTCAATTAAAAAATATATCATTTTTTTCCTTTATTCAAATTATATAAAAAAAAAAAAAACACAAAATTAATAGAGCACACCCTTAATTTTCTTTGCAACAAAAAAAGGCTATATAATTTCTTCAAAAAATTAGTTTAACTAATATTAGTATGAATGGGCTGTAATAGAATTTTGCTTTCAAGTCCAACCTTAATATTTGAAGGTCTTATGTATAACAAGATTTTCAAGTTCTAAATGCTACAACATAAAATGTTATTTGTTTCAGGTATTATCTGCAAAATCTAAATTAGATATTTCAGCCTGACTCTAAAAGTAGACTAGGATAGCCCTTTTATGGCCGATTATCCAAAAAATAGATAGAAACCAAAATAAGTAAAATTTATTTTTTTATGCAGTTAAAGAAGTCGTTCACGTTCAACCTAGTGGAGTTTATGCTCATTAGCCAATTTTCTCGGCGATATAAATTCATATCAGTCATATTTCATTAATAAATGCATACCTTTATATGTCTATCAAGATAAATGCTCATAAATGAGTAGAACTGTAATAAAATGATCACCATATAATTTAATTATAAACATTTTATGAACATATAAAATGATAATCTAAAAACATTTTCAATTTTAATATTATTTTAATCAAAGATATAAATAATATTAAATAATCGAATTAAAGATAATAACAACAGACCCTATATATCAAAGTTATTAATATAAATCTAACGTAACATACAAGTGAATGATAATTACATGTTTACTAGACTGATTTTATAAGATTTTATATAAATAATAACTCTAATATCTATGGAACATTATTCTCTAATAGAGAGTAGTGCAATTGATCCTTCAATTTGAAATCATCAAAGTGTCATGTTCTCAAAGTTGATCAAGTTAATATTAAGAAAAAAAATTCAAACAAGGGAGCGGAAAGGC
Source organism: Anacardium occidentale (assembly GCA_026122585.1). Taxonomy (NCBI): domain Eukaryota; kingdom Viridiplantae; phylum Streptophyta; class Magnoliopsida; order Sapindales; family Anacardiaceae; genus Anacardium; species Anacardium occidentale. The sequence continues at coordinate 212,012 of JAJEJH010000559.1, forward strand.
CACACCCATAAGTATATCTTAATGTTATTTTGGTCATTTCTTTTGTGTCAATATATTACTTTCCATGTTTGAAGTTTTATATTGTCGGACATGGTAAGAATGCAGGTCTATATATAAGTTAAAAAGGCAATTTTGTAATTGGTCATGATTTATACAACTATACATGACTTGTGCATGGTTGTGTATGCATACGGTTATCAAATAAACCATGTCTCAAATGATTCAGAAACACGATAAGGACAACTAAAACTTTTTAGGCGAGTGTGCGTAGAGTAAGCAAAATTGTGAGTGGCATTATTTTGTGTAAACTTTGTAAAGAAACAAATAAAAGTCAAGAAGATAATTTTTATAAAAATAATTCATACAGTCACAGAGAAGAGAGAGAGAGAGAGAGAGAAAAATCAAAGATTTTAGAGGCCATTTTTAGAGAACGAAAAAAGGGAAAGGAGTCATTGTATTTTCCATGTAAAGATTTGGTTACATCGGAAGAACAAGTAAGTAGGCTTAACATCCCATTTAATCTTATTTCCATGAATGGATATAGCATTCTTTGAGTATGTTGTGTTGATTATAAGAAAATTGCATGCCAATATGTAAATTATTATGCTAGGAACGAATAAGCATTATAAGAATTGATGAGATTATCGTATGATTTAATGTTTGTGTTCTGTAAGATTTAAATTGATATAAGAGCATGTTAGGCATAAGATTTTGGATGTTATTAATGTTAGGAACAAGATTTAAACAAATATAAGAGCATGATGAGAAACAGACACCAGCTTGTGATTTCAGAGCCTAAAATGACTTTTTTTAAACTTGGGCTCTTTATGAGAGTTGTAGCTTCGGATGTGCAAATGGATTTGAGTGTTTAATCACCTAATTTTGATGTCTTGAAGCTCATGTTATATCAATTTTCGTATTCATTATTCGAACCAAAAATCCTACCATGAATAAGATTTTACCCATTTTCCAAACTAAAATTTACAACAAAGATTGAAGGCTCAAACAAATTCAAAATTTTACTTGAAATGTCTAATACAATTTTATTGAAGAACACTTTCAAATTCTAAAACCTTAAATTAATGAAAAATCTAAAAGAAGTCTATTAGCAATTAATTCACAAAGTCCCTCACCTATGCCAAACTCTAAAACAAAAAAAAAAAAAAAAAACATAATGTAAAGGGGAAAAAAAGTATAGACGTCACACATTTATCAATAATCAATCAATTTACTCCATGATTACTAGGTCAAAAACATGATCCTTACCTCACAAAAGATTCTAGTAGTAACCTATATTGATCCTAAACATAAAAGCCACATACAGTAGTGGAGGCTTTGACTTACCAAATTGGTTTTCAACCACGAGGAAAAAGTATAATGTTTTAATAAAAAATCATACTTGTACCTTAGTACCTCCACAGCCTGATGTGAACATAGTAAGCCATAAATTGGTATTAATAATAAACTTAATATAAATGCCACATTAAAAAAATTTGGAGTTAGACTAGTTACTAAGGGCTTCTAGGAAAGCTTTAGTATAACTACATGGATATATTTAGTGTTAACGTAAAATCTGCCACAATTAGAGTTATTATCACTTTGGCAATAACTTGTAATTGGAAAATTAAATAGATTGATGTAAATAATGCTTTTTCGAATGGTAAGTTAACTAAGGATGTTTATACACTCAACGATAGGGGTTTGAAAATCCAACTAAGCCTTGTTATGTTCGCAAATTATCCAATACTTTATATGGTTTGAAATAGGTTTTTAAAACTTGGTACGCTAAGTTCAAGAAAGCTCTTAGAGACATGGGCTTTTATAATGCCACTGTTTACACTAGTGCATTTGTATTATCTACAGATTAACAGACTATGTATGCATTTATGGATGACTTCTTATTCACCAGTGTAAACTTGAACTATACTCAGAATTTGATTGATTAATTGGATACATAATTTTCTCTAAAAGATTTGGGTGAACTAAGTTATTTCTTGGGCTTAGAAGCACAAAGAAAAAATGAAGGACTATTAAAGAGTCAAGCTAAATATAGATCTAAGTTGCTACTATAAACTCATATGCACAATTCAAATCCTTGATATACTCATTGCCACTGATTCCAAATTGTACTTGCAAAACAGTGAACCATTTGATAATCCCACATTGTATAAGAGCATCATTAATGCTTTGTAATACTTAGTACTAACCAAAACTAATCTAACGTTTGTAGTAAATAGGCTAACTTAATTCTTGAAAGCAGTAACACAACTACATTGGCAAGCCTACGAAAAGGTGTTAAGATACATTAAAGGCATAATAAACTCTGGGCTTCTATTTAAGCCTTACATTTTTTACGCCTAGAAGTCTATACTAATGTAAATTAGGCTATGATGTAAGAGATAAGAGATGTACAAGAGAATTATAATACTATAATATTTTTTTTATAACTTATTTAATATGATAATATTACGTATCTTTCTTAAAACGTATGCGGATATTTTAAAATATTCATTCATATTCAGAATGCATAAATTATAAACTTAATTAAAACATAACATAACATAAACTTCTTTGAATAATACCTCTTTATTAACTTTTCATAAAATGCATAGAATATAATATTGTTTACAAATTATAAAGCTTGATAATTAAACGTAAAATTGTACATAACTATCAAATGTAATCCTGATAACTATTGTCTCTCATGTGCAGTTGCTCAACAAGCAAAACAAACCTAACTTGCTAGGAAATAGATAGAAATGAGTGACAAGTCACTCAACAAGTAAAATTCTTAAACTTAACGTAAATGACCATTAACCTTGAAATCATGTTTTAATACCTTTAGTATTTGATTTTTACTTGTTAACTTATCTTAATATTCTTTAATTCTTATCTCATCTTAATTTCTTTTAAATCTTATCTTAATTTCTTTCCTCTTGTTCATGAATGCTATGACATGTATGTCATGCTAAAACATATTGAACACCATGACTTAGCCCAAGGGTTTTTCATTTCTTAAAACTTGTTTAAAATCATAATATTAGAAAACTTGTTATAATCGATCAAAAAATTTCATCATAAAAAACTTAGTATGGTCAAGTTGAAGATCTCAACATAAAACATATCTTAAAAGTTGTTATAAGACATCATAAAACACATATGATAATCAAACTAATGAAACACAAGGATTTAACACCTTGGTCATGTGAATCTTTTCTAATATACAACCAACACTCAATTTATAACAAGCTTAGCCAATGGCAATTTCCAATTTCTAATAAATGTTGGTTTTCCAATTTCTAATAGATATTCAAACTTATAGCTACCACCTCAATTCCACCCTTAAAAAATGTCTAAAATATCACTTTTTCTAATATCATAAAACATCCATATTCAATATAAAGGTCTGAAAAATGTGTAAAACTTATTTTTATAATTTTCATAAAATATCTTATTTAGCATGTCATGTTACTAAAATGCATCAAAGATTAGCAATCTTGCTTAAATATGATTTTCCCTTAATTTTTACTCTTAATTAATCTAAATAAATTTTTGTTATAAACATCATGTGTGACAATGTATTATAAAGTTGCATAGTCATGACCTCATAAATTCTAACTGACGTGGAATTGACATGCCACATAAATGGGACTCATAACTCACAATCATGTCCCTAAGTAGACACGTCTTCAACACTTTCTGTATGGCCAAACATTCGACACACATGCAATTATGACATTACAAAATAAGAGTGCATGGTCGTGCGTCTTTTCACACGTATAGTCATGCATTGTGATTTGCCTAGATGAATCTGGGCCAAAAAGCTATCGATCACCACCAAAAAGCAACCAGTTCTCATCAAATATGAATCAATATCATTTTATCATAATTATGAATGAAAAATCAACCACAAAACACATATTCATGTTTTTAAACTCATCATTAACACACCATATTCTATTCATATCATCATCATGTAGGACCCGTCGCCACGAGTACCCCTGCTGTTGAATAATTTGGTTCTTTTTATTAATAAACTGGAAATACGGGTACCCGCAATGGGAATCCTACGAAAAGAAACTGCTAATGCTATACATCAGTACACGTGCGAAAACTAAAAATAAACTGAAGTATAAATATAACTATACAATGAGCCCATACTGGCTTTTCATACATATAATTGTTTCTGTACACTGTTCTTTACATCTGAGTGCATAAAGATATACAATACAAGACACCACAGGCCAACACTGAAAATACAACTGAAAACCTGGTGTGTAGGGTCCTCTCTCGCAAGCCTCAATCCACCCGCTCCTCGCCAGTAGCAAGCTGACCTGAAAAAGAAGGAAGAAGGAAAGGGATGAGTGATAAAGATCAGCCAGTAAGCATTCCTTACTTCCCTCAACCCAAGTAAGCAACACACAAATCAAACATACCTGACATCGGCCCTATTCATACATCTAGTCGCTTGTTGACGCTGAATTTGATTACTGGTTATCTGTTTATTAATTAATCGTGTCATGATGTGTATGTCATGTCATGCTAAACTGGAAACTGAAAATGACTGATGATGCATACATCTAAAAGCTATATGTATCCGAAGGTACCTGCTGTACTGATCAGGCTAATGAACACAGAGATTCAATATCCTAGCCATGTAGGCTGAACAGTCTAGCTACTAGCTAGAAAGCTGAGTATGAAATACTGAACAATCTGACTGGTATCAGAAAGCTAAATCCCACAGATGTTCCCATGAGTTCACCCAACTATAACCCATAAATCGGGTTCTGAATGCTAACACTACTGAATTCAAATCTCTTAATCCTCTCTCAGGCTACATGTTATGCTATGACATGCTCATGCAGCATTACTTGTCTAAATTCTGGCTTATCTGGTGTTAATTTGCTTTTAATCTGATTTCTCATGCTTTATAATTTATTTTCTGCCTTTACTGTGAAAAATTACAAGTGCACAGGCGTGTGGGCCAAGCACACAGGCGTGCAGGACACACACACGAGCGTGCATGGCAAAGGCACACGGGCATGTGCCCAGACGCATGGGGTCGTGCACTGGCCGTACAGTCGGTTGTGCGTGCTTCTGGAATTTCTAGCCATTTCATGCAAAGAACGGACACACGGCCATGTCCTTCAGGACACACGGTCGTGTCCTCTGCACCCAGGCCGTGTGCACTTCGCACACACGGGCGTGCTCTCGTAAAAACACAGGCACACGGGCGTGCGCCTAGTTCTGCAACAACATGGCTCACCTGGAAGATGCAGGAACTGATCCATTTCACAACCACAATCAAATTAACTTAAAACCTGCACATTTGGCACTTCTATATACACATCTCAAGCATCAATTTCATCATGCATCCATCAACATTCATTCTGCCATGGAAATCTATTTTTTCTCTCACTAACACACACAAGCAAAGCAAACATGTATTATGGGAGGGAAAATCAACATATAATCATCAAATCATCATCATATAAGCATGCAACATAACACCACAAGCTGGAAACGGAAACACAAGTTTCCAACATCATCAAACAAGCTGGGGACGTAAGGAAGAAATAAGAAACACTTACCTCTTGACATGGCTGCTGAACTTTTTCTTTCTATCTATTCTCTGGTTTCTCTCACAGGATTGGGAGCCACTGGAAGCTGGATTTCACGTCTAGGGCTGGAAGTTGTTGAAACAAGAAGAACTTAAGCTGAAAATGGGAATAAAACTGGGTGAGGAGCATTAATCTCTCGCCTCCCTCATTATCTACCCACCTGCACGGGCGTGCAGGGCCAGGTGCACGGGAGTGCACCAAAGAAAATGAATGAAATTCATTTCCCGTGAACCTTCCTAAAAGAATCATTCGAAGGCTACACAGCTTTGAAAAACTTACTAACTCACCCCTAAACTCTTCTAGACTCCCAACCTATTCCTGAATTTCATTTCTAACCCCAAAACTCTACCCCTAACAGCTTTTCTAACCTAGGATGCTACACATCATAAATTACAAACATATATTTCATATCATCAATTCTTATTAAATTCAACAAACAACATCTAAATCAATCAAATCAGAAAAGAAACATACCTTAGGAACAACTTCCTACAATTAGAATTAACAATTAAGCAATTCATTAACAAATCCTGCGTAATCACTTTTAAGAGCCTAGATCTATCACTTTACATGCTTGTATTTCCTTAACCTTATGTGATTTCATGTTATCATTTGTCAATCAGATTTAATTATCATCAAAATATGCTTTAAACATCAGATCATAGCAAACACATATGAAATCAACACTCATAGTTTAGGAATTTTACTTACCTTAAAGCTTATCAAGTCACTTTCTATCTCTAGCTCTTTCTTTGATCACTGATGATAATCAACAGAGGTCTTGCTATCTTTCAACTCTCTGTTGCATGCTCTCTAGAATTTTCAAAATTGGAGATTTGAAAACTTATGAAATAAAATGAAAATAAAGTGCTTTATATAGGCGGTGCTAAAACACGACATGCAAGGTCATGCAACTAGGATACACGGTCGTGTATGATGAGGATTTAAAAATACTCATACCTTTCCATGTTATAAGCATGTCAACCTCTTGGGTTGACACGTATAAGACCTAAAATAAATCCAAAAATGACCAATTTATCCCTTCTAATAAATTAAAACGATTAAAAACATAATATCAACTAAAATACCCTTTTTCTTACCCTATTAATCAATTTACAAAAACCAGACTATTACAACTTTCTCCTTCTTATAAACATTCCATCCTTGAAATTACATAAATAATTTTGGAAATCTTTGCTTGAACTTAGTCTTAATCTCCTAAATAGCCTCATCATATCTCTGATTTCTCCATAAAACCTTAATCAACAAAATATCTTTGTTTCTCAATCACTTGACTTAACAATCCAAAATTTGAATTGACAACTCTTAATAACTCAAATCATCTGTCAACTCAATATTTTAAACCTCAAGCATATACAAAGAATTCCTCACATACTTTCTCAAAAGGAGACATGGAAAACATTATGAATTAGTCCATATTGGTAAGCAAAGCTAATTTATATGCAACGTTACCAACTCTATCCAAAATCTCATACAACCTTATATAATAGAGAGCTAATTTACCCATCCTACCAAATCTAACCACTCTCTTGTAAAGGGCAACCTTTAAAAATACTTTATCACGTACTTGAAATTCAACCTCTTTATGTCTCTTATCTGCATAACTTTTATGTTGATCTCAAACCTATCTTCTATGCTACCTAATCAATCATCCTCTGTGTCATCTTAAGACCCAACATCGAATCTAATAAATCTCTCTCACCAATCTCATCCTAATGAAGAGGGAATTTACACTTCTTCCCATACAAAGACTCACATAGAACTATTTGAATAGTTGATTGATAGCTATTATTATATGTAAACTTTATTAATGGTAATAACTTAACCCAATCGAACCTATAATCCATACAACATGCTCGTAACATATCTATAAGAATCTAATCAGTCTTATTTTCCTAGCTATCTATCTATAGATGATATATTATTCTAAAATTTAACTTACTAACTAGAGATCTCTAAAACTTCTCTAAATACAGACATAAACCTTGAATTTGTATCTGTTACCCTAGGAATACCATGCAACTTAACAATCTCTTTTATATACAACTGATCTAACTGATCAACTAACATATTATCCTTGATAAGCAAGAAATAAGCTGACTTAGTCAAACAGTTCATAATAACCCATAAGCCATTATAACCTCATTAAAATTTGGGAAGACTCATAATAAAATCCATAAAAATTTTCTCTTCCTTCAATTCAAGAATGCTCAAAGATTGTAATAACATTAAAGGTTTCTTATGCTTTATCTTAATCTATTGACAAATCAAACACTTAGCCAAAAAAATAGTTATATCTTTTTTCATACCAGACTACCAAAACCCTCTCTAGAGGTCTTGATACGTCTTAACTCTCTAGATAAGCCATATACATTGCATAGTAAATCTCAAATAAAATCCTCTACCTCAACCCATTGTCACCAAGAATATATATTATACTATATATATTAAAACCTCATTCATTATATCAAAGTCAACCATTGGACCATTCTTGATAACTATTAAACTTGAATATCATCTAATAGAGTCAACTCAATCTGTAGTGTTGAAAGCTTAGCTATCACAATCTTAATCTACTTTCTCTAAATATCTTTTTGAGTCTCTCTTTAAATAGAAACTTTGGATAAAACCACTTTTTTACTCAAAACATTTATAACTATAGTAGTTTTACCAAAATAATACTTGATCTTATAATCATAGTTTTTGACCAATTCTAACAATCTGTGTTGTCTCAAAGTAAGCTCAACTCTTATGATCAAAATAGTTATTACACATGACATCATATAAATAATGCCTCCATATTTTCAAAGCAAAGACTATGGTAACTAACTCTAGATCATGTGTCAAATACTTCAATTATAATCATTCAATTGTCTGAAAACATAGGCTATCACTTTACCACTTTACATAAAAACTGCTCTTATACCCTGATAATATGCATCTGCATACATGTCATACTCTACTCCCTTATCAGGTAAAGCTAACACTAAAACACTTATCAACCTCTCCTTTAACTCATGGAAGCTAACCTCTTACTCATCATTCTATTTGGAAGGGACCTTTTTCTCATAAAAGTAGTTGACAGTCTAGCTAACTTAGAGAATCTCTCAATGAACCTTCTATAATAACCAATCAAACCATGAAAAAACCTAAGTGCTATAGTTATCCTTGGTGTTTGCCAACTTAACACAACCTCTACTTTACTTCCATTCACTAGAATACCCTTAATTGATATGACATGACCTAAAAATGTTACACTGCTCACCAAAATTTACATTTTGAAAATTTGGCATACAATTACTTTTCTCTCAAATGTTGCTCATGATCCTTTGTACTCTTTCAATATATCAAAATATCATCTATGAATACTACCATAAATTTATCAAAACAATCATAAAAACCCTATTCATTAAATCCATAAATACTACGAAAACATTAGTTAAACTGAAAGGCATCACTACAAATTCATAATGACCATATATTATTATAAAATAATCTTAAGTATATTGTTATCTACAACTCTAACTTGATGACACCTAGACCTCAAGTCAATCTTAAAAAATATCAATACTCCTCCCAACTAATTAAACAAATCATAAATCATTGGTAAAAAACACTTACTCTTGATATTCACCTTATTTAACTCTTGATAACTATACATATTTTCATCAAACCATCTTTATTTTTCACAGACAAATGTAGAACACCTCATAGAAAATAACTTGATTTGATAGATTTATTATTCAATAACTCTTGTAATTACCTTTTCAACTCTTATAACTCAATTAAAGTTATCATATATAAAGCCTTAGAAATCAGAGTCATAGTAGATACCAATTCAATACTGAAGTTAATCTTTTTTTTTTTTTTGGGGCCAAACATAAAAGATCCTCAGAAAGCACATCAGTAAAATCTCTAGCCACTGATACATCCTCAATTCTTGAACTTTGTTTATCCTTATACACAATATTAGCCAAATACCAATATAACAATTTTCTCAACATTTTTCCAGCTTTAACACATGATATCATCATACCTTGAATTCATCCCTCACTAAAAAAAAATTCATCTTCATCATTCAATTGGAACCAAACTTTTCCCCTCTTGTAATTGATCTCTGCACTATATTTTCCTAGAAAATTCATGCCTAGTATAATATCAAAATTTGGCATCTCCATAATAATCAAATCCATTGGGAATGACCTATCCTAAATCACCATAACCAGTGTCACTAACAGGTGATCATTCAACACCAAATTACCATCTAATAGCTCATTTCAAATTTTATGATCAATTACAATAGGATTCAAACTTAATCTATCTACAATATTTTTAGCGAGAAAATAATAGGTAACACCACAATCAACTAAAACAAGCAAATGAGTGTTATGAAATAATAACTCACCCGTTATCACCATCAGATTAGGCTTAGCTTGCTTTTGAACTAATGAAAACACTCAAGCCTTGCCACCTAAGCCACTACCATTGGCACCCCTCAAAGGACACTTAAACATCTTATGACCAAGCTAATGACATTTGAAACACATATTTTGCCCCATCAAGCACTCACCAAAATATTTCTTCTAACATTTACCACATACAAGTAGCTATACATAGGTCTTTTTATAACCCTTAAAATCTTTCTTATTTTGTACAAGTCTTTTATTTTTCTCTTTATTACCCATTACTCTCAACAAACATAGTCATTTTCTTTAAGTAGGCCTTCAACCTCAGTGTTTGTATAATGCTTTATTATACCTCTGAGGTTGATAAACACTCATCATAACATCTCTAGCAATAATAGGATGCAAACTATAAACAAATTATTACACTCTACCTTCCTCTAAACTAGATAACACAAGAGCAAATCTAGCTAATGCATTGAATCGAATAGTATACTCCTTAATTGAATTAATTCCTTAATAACTAAATAAACTTTTATGCCTGAGCATATGTGAGATCAACATTACAAAATTCCTTATCAAACATCTTTTGGAAATCTCTCTAACTTAACCTTAACACATCAACTAATATCTGAACCAAGTTACACCAAACTCTCATATTCCTTCTTAAGAGATATATAGTATATTATACCTTAGCTTAATCAGACATCTGAAACAAACCTATGGCACTGTCTTCTAACTCTATCCACTCTTCAACCACAATTGTATCTCTCAAACCATTGAATTTATATAACTAATGCACTTTTAATAAACTATAAATTAGATGTAACCTCTCTCTACCTATATATGTTGAATTAGTAATACCATCATCCAAACTTGGCTTTAGATATCTATCCACTACTGGCTCTTACTCTCTATCTCTCAAAGCCCCCGAATCATTTCTCTAATGTCAGCCACACTCAAACTAACTTGCCCACTAGTAATAGGCCTAACCAAAGTATTACTCTTGGCTACCTTATCTCTAGGTTGGGAAGCATTAATTCTCTTCATCTTTAAAACTTTATTAATAATTAATTAATTAATAAGAATTAATACTAACAAAGTAAATGAATACTTATAGTGAGTAGGTAGATCGAGCACTAGTTATTAAGATCTTTAGACTCAAAACTAATGTAATTTTTGAAAATCATGCAAAACAATTTATCTTTTAACTCAAAAATATGTTTTCGAAACAATTTTATGAAAATTTTGCTCTGATACCAACAATTGTAACACTACTATACTTTTTTTATAACTTATTTAATATGATAATATTACATATCTTTCTTCAAATATATGCAAAAATCTTAAAACATTTATTCATATTCACAATGTGAAAATCATAAACTTAATTAAAAAATAACATAACGTAAACTCATTTTTGGATAATACCTCTTCATTAATTTTTCATAAATATGGAATATAATATTTTTTAGAAAATTTAAACCCTAATAATTGTTTTGAAAACATAAAACTATATATAAATCTCAAATGTAAATAACTATAGTCTCTCATATACAACTACTCAATAAGCAAAACAAACTTAACCTACAAGGAAAAGTATGGGAATGAGTGACAAGTCACTCAATAAGTAAAATTCTTAAACTTAGTATAAACTTAACCTTGAAATCATATCTTAAATCTTTAATACTTGATTCTTACTTGTTAACTTAGCTTAATATTCTTTAATTCTTATCTTATCTTAACTCCTTTTAAATTTCATCTTAATTTCTTTCCTCTTACTGATGAATGTTATAACATGTATGTCATGTTAAAACATGCTAAGAACCATGACTTAGCCCAAAGTTTTTTCTTTTCATAATGCTTAAAATCATAATCTTTGAAATTTGTTATAATTGATATGAATATCCCATCATAAAAAATATAATATGATCAATTTGAAGATCTCAACATAAAACATATTTTGTCATAAAATATCATAAAACTCATATGTTGATCTGACTGATAAAGCACAAAAATTTGGTAACCTGACCATATGAGTCTTATCTAATGCATGATCAGTACTAAATTTCTAACGAGCTTAGCTAATGGCAATATCTAATTTCTAATAAACATTGGTTTCTAATTTATAATAGGTGTGTAAACTCATAGATGCCCCATCAAGTCCAACGATAAAAGATGTTTGAAACATTTTTTTTAATTTCATAAAACATGCATATTCGACCCAAAGGACTAGGAAACATGTAGAAGTTATTTTTTATAATTTTCATAAAATATTTTATTTGGCATGTCATATCATGAAAATGCTTAAAATGCATTAAAGCTCATTAATGTTGTTTAAACACAATTTTTCCTTACTTTTTACTCTTAATTAATCTAAATGATTTTTGGTTCTAGATGTCATGCACAATCGTGCATCATAAAGCTACACGACAATGACCTTATAAATTCTAATTAATGTGGAATTAATACGTCACATGATCATGACTCATTAACTTATAGTCGCATCCCCAAGTAAACACATCATTAATATATTTCGTACAGTCATGTATGCAACAAACATACAATTATGACATTATGGACTATGAGTGCACGATTGTGCATCTTTTCATACATATGATCGTGCATCACGATCAACCTCAATAGATCTTACCTAAACAACTATCGATCACTACCAAAATGCAACCAATTCTCATCAAATATCAATCAATATCATTTTATCATAATTAAACATGAAAACCAATCACAAAAAACATTATTCATGCTTTTAAACTTATTACCAATGCCTCTTATTCTATTCGTGTCATCATCATCAATTACAAACATATATTCATATCATCAATACATCAATTCTCATTAAATTTAACAAATAACATTCAAATCATTCCAATTAAAGAAGAAACATACCTTAAAAGCAACTTTTAGTAACTAGAATTAACAATTAAGCAATACATTAACATATTATGCATAATCACTCTTAAAAGCTTAGATCTATCTTTTTACAAGCTCGTTTTCTCTCATCTTACGTGATTGCATGTTATTATTTGTCAATTAGATTCATTTATCATCAAAATATGCTTTAAACATCATATCACAACAAACACATACGAGATCAACACTCATAGTTTAGGATTTTACTTACTTCAAAGCTTATCAACTCACTTTTTCTCTCTAGCTCTTTTTTTAGTCATCGATGATGACAATGGTCTTGTTATCCTTAATTGTTTGTTATGTGCTCTCTATAATTTTTGAAATTAGAGATTTAAAAACTTATAAAATAAATTAAAAATGAAGGGTCTATATAGGTGGTTCCAAAACATGACATGCACGATCATGCAACTAGGATACATGGTCGTGTGTAACAAGAATTTAAAAATTCTTATGCCTTTTCACATTGTATACATGGCAACTTCTTAGGTTAACACATGTACCACTTAAAATATAGCCAAAAATGACCTTTTACCCCTCATAACAAATTAAAACCAATTAAAAACATAAAATAAACTAATATACCCTTTTCTAATCCTATTTAGCAATTTACAAAAATCAAGCCATTACAAGAATATTATATATACTTTGGATAGAATTAAATCAATGGAGTTCAAGAAAATTGATGGTAGTCTCTATGTCCTCAATTGAATCTAAGTACAAGGCTTTAAGCCAAGTTGCAATCAAAATTGTTTAGCTTAGAAACCTATTCACAAAAATTAAAATTCACAATTAAGGGGCTAGTTTACTAGCTTTAAATTATCCTATAGAAAAAAGCAAAGCACATTGAAATTGATGTGCACTTTATCATAGAACAAGTGGAAAATAATCTGGTAAATGTAAAATATGCGCCCACAGTCTTTCAAACTACTAACATACTCATAAAACCTTTTTTTTGTTGATAGATTTTCAAACTTAAGGAATAAATTGAATATTGTGAATTGTAAGGAAATATTGCAGTTCTAAATATGTGAAAATGTAAAAGAAACACTTAAATATGACATAGTACAATAAGTTTAAGGGAGGAACAAATGCGTGAAATTTTTTTTCTAATAGTTTAATGAAAGGTAAGAAAGTCGATGTAAGGGTATATGTATATTGATATAGTTACTTTAATAAGTAAGGAGATATTACAGATATTTTAAGCTCAGGAATGAAATTAATGTTGTCATTGTAGTTTAGTTTATTGGTGTTGTATTTTATTTTTTTAGTCATCTACTACCTTTAATAAAATGACACATTCCAATTAGGGTCATACATTGTGATTTCAACAAAACTACTGAAATGGGTTATGATAAGAAGATTCTTGATAACCTCTTTCATATTCCAAACAAAATATCTTATTCACTCAATTGTACTATTGCTCAAAGGAAAGTCATGTTCATCAAAAACAGATCTAATGGCTAGTTTTTGTATCTTTTTGTAATTTTTGTTTCCAATTAAATGGATCTTATGTATTACATGGGATCATTATTCTAATTAGTATCTATATAAACAATGTGTAATCTAATGTAGTTGAGGCAAAATACAAAAATTTCATATATTATAGATATTCTTTTATGTTTTACAAATTTTGATTTGTATTTTTCAATTTAGTCTAAGTTTTCACCATTCCATTTTATATATTTATCATAACATTTACTTATGTACATATACAAATGGGCACACATTGTTTTTGTTATTAGTCATCGAGAAAATATAGAAAAATGATTTAAGAATATGTGGTACAATAAATGGTAGAGTTTTGTTTTTAATACATGTTACAGTAACAAAAAGAAACACAAAGCCTTGACCTCGTGCCAAGTACTTAAGCCAAAAAATCGAAACATAAAATTGAGCCACAAATTTCAAACTTTTCTCTCAAGCCATAATTAAACTTTCTTTATGACCAACTTGACAAACTCAAGCATTCCTTAACCCTTCAAGCCAAACTTGAGTCAACCTATGTTTGGACAAAAATGAATGTGTAATGTCATCAAGAGAATGGATGTGTGAAAAATCTTGATAAAGCTACTATGTGCTTGAATTATGCAAAGTTTTATTATAAAGAACACTATATGCATAGATCACCCACTTACTAGTGCTTTCATGCTCATGTATTCCTTTATATTGTTTTTCAAGTAGAAGATAAGTGTGAGGGGCTACGAGAAAGGTAAAGGTCAACTAGCTAGTATAAGGAGGGACGTTTATTGTCATTTTAGTTTATGATATTTGTGTCATATGCTTTCGTTTTACATACTATGATCATATATTATGAAATCTTGCTCAGTTTATCTATGTATGGATGATTTCAAATAGACGTTTACCTTTATTTATGATACTTTTTGCTTGATATTATATGATATAGTTCATTTTTACACGATGTTATATGATGTAGTTCGTACTCTTATTTAATATTTGATTTTCATAGTAATGATGAAATATTCAAGGATTTGAGAATTTTAGTAAACACCTATCTTCAAATTCAGATCTCTTCAAAAAATAAGCGTCTAAAAATAGGTGTTACAAGTTCATATATATTGTGAACTATAATAGCTTAAGAGATTGAGTCACATGGCTAAGGTGTCAAATCCCTACCTCAGTCTAATCCAATTTGCATAAAAATGATTTTAAAAAGAATGGTTTTGAAAATTGATTTCATTGTAGATTTAGATAAATGGTTTTACATGCATTGCATTATATGCCATTCAAGTTAATGTCTAAAAATGAACCCTAAATAATGAAGGAGCACCCGATTAGGAATATGAGATTGAGATTGAGATTGAGGAAAAGGAAGGTAAGATTAATTTATTGTAGGTTAAAAGCTTCTACTTATTTAGTGTTATCACTGACCCTTTTCTATTATATTTTTGTAGCTATGAGATGATTTGGTGGCTACCTAATGTTAGCTAGTTAGTGGTTAGTATCAATATATTCAGGCACAATATCACATTTGCTAACATAATCATGCAAAGAATGATGTCTAATGTCGATATTCTTAGTTCTTAAATGCAATATGGGATTTTTTGAAAGTTGAATTGCACTAGTGTTGTCACAATAAATTAGTATTTTTAGTTTTTCAAAACCAAAATCTGAAAGTTTTTATTTCATCCAAAGGATTTGGGTACAACAACTAGCCATAAAAATGTATTTGGTTTCCATAGTAAAAGTTGCAACCAAATTTTGTTTTATTTGAAAACCATAAACAAACATGTTTCCTAAAAATTAACATATACCACTAGTGCTTTTTCCATCAATTATATATCCTCCAAAATAAACATCTAAAAATACACGTAATTCAAATTTTGAGTTCTTAAGGTACCATAAACCAATATTAGGTGTTCTCTTACGATTCCTTAAAATTTGTTTCATTGCATTCAAATGTGATTCCTTAGGATTTAATTAAAATCATGCACATATGTATACACTAAACAAAATATATGGCCTAAATGTGGTTAAATAAAGCAATGCACCTATCATGCTTTTATATGTTTTTGCATTAATAAATCTACCTCCTTTATCTTTATCAAACTTTATTGAAGTGCTTATAGGAGTTGGTTATTCCTTGGCATCATGCATACTAAACCTTTTGAGGAGGTCTTGGGTGTATTTGATTGGTTGAGCAGGATTCCTTTCTTCATTTGCTTGATTTGCAACCTAATGAAGTAGTTTAGCTCTCCTATCATGCTCATCTCAAATTCTCCCTGTATCATCTTAGAAAATTCTCTATATAGAGATTCATTACTAGTACCGAAGATAATGTCATTGACATAAATTTATGCAACTAGGATATTTTGCTTATGTTTTTAATAGATAAGTTGATATCTCCCTTTTCTTTTGAAAAATCATTTTCAATCAAAAATAAACTTAATCTTTCATACCAAGCTCTAGGAGATTGTTTCAAACTATAAAGTATTTTTTTTCAATTTAAAAACATGGTATGGAAAACTAAGATTTTCAAAACTGGGAGGTTGTTCTGCATACACCTCTTCTTGGATAAAACCATTTAAAAATACACTTTTCATATCCATTTGAAATAATTTAAAATTCAAATGACATGCATAAGCAAGTAATATCTTAATGGCCTATAACTAGCTATAGAAGCATAAGTTTTATCAACGTCAATACCTTCATCTTTAGAGTAGCCTTGGGTAACTAGTTTAGTCATGTTTCTTACAACAATTTTGGATTAATCCACCTTATTTCGGTGTACCCATTTTGTGTCGATGGTGGGATGATTTGTTGGCCTAGGGACTAGTTCTTACACCTTGTTCTTTTCAAATTGATTTGGTTCTTCTTGCATTACCAATACCCCACTTTTATCATTCAAGGCTTCATCTACTCTTTTAAGCTCTATTTGTGACAAGAAAGCCACAAATTCACAAGTATTTTTAATTGAAGCTTTTTTCCTCACCTCTTGAGATGGGTCACCAATTATCTCTCCCCTTTTGAATTCGTCTTTATCCCTTGGGTAAGAGATTTCTCTCTGCACTTTTAGAGGTTGCATTTATATTTCATCTTGTGGGGCTACCTTGACTTCAGATTCTTCTTTTTTTAGAATAGGGTCATCATTAATCTTAAAATCCCTATAAGCTTTACCACTTAATTATTAAACCGATCTACACACTTACAAGAAGACTCATCAAATAACACATGTATAGATTCTTCAACAATAAGTGTTCTTTTGTTAAAAACTCTATATGCTTTAGAGATAGATGAATATCTTAGAAAAATTGGTTCATCTGATTTGGCATCAAATTTTCCTAGATTATCATTTCTATTATTGAGTACAAAACATTTACATCTAAATGGATAGAAGCATTCAATATTAGGCTCCCTTTGAGCAACTCATAAGGAGTTCTCTTGAGAATTGGCCTAATTATGGTTCTATTAATGATGTAACATGAAGTATTTATGGTTTCACCCCAAAATAACTTAGGCAAATCATGCTCACACAACATGGTCCTTGCTATTTCAACTAGTGTTCTATTTCTTTTTTTAATAACTCTATTTTGTTAAGGTGTTCTAAGAGCTAAAAAATTGTGATTAATGTCATGCTCATCACAATATGTTTCAAAATCATAATTTTCAAACTTTTTTCCATGATCACTTCTAATGCAAGTGAGTGCATAATTTACTTGGTTTTACAATTTTCAAATGAATGGAACAAACGTTTTGAAAGCATCATTTTTATGCATAAGTAATAAAACCCATGTAAACCTTGAAAAATCATCCACAATCATAAAACAATAATGTTTTACACCTAAGCTCATAATTCTAGAAGGACCACACAAGTTCATATGCAATAATTGTAATGGTCTAGTGGTAGAAACACAGTTTTTGCCTGAAAACTTATCCTAGTTTGTTTTCCTAATGTACATACATCACAAATTTCATCATTTTTGAAAACTAGTTTTGGTAATCCTTTAACTAAATCCTTTTTAGACAATTTCTCCAAAACATCCAGGCTTGCATGACCTAATCTTCTATGTCATAGCCACATGTCTTCTTGCTTGGTTAACATGAGGCATAAATCATTTGATGCAATATTATGCAAATCAATCATATACATATTAGAATGCCTAAATCCTATGAATGTAATATTGTTTGTGCTAGTATCAATAATTTCACAACATAAAGCATAAAAACACACTTCAAGCCCTTATCACATGATTGATTTATGCCAAGTAAATTATGTTTAAGGCTTTCAACGTATAGAATATCATTGATAGTGAAAGGAAAGTTACCTATGGTGCCAATTCCAATAACTTTTCCTTTTGAGTTGTCTCTAAAATTTACACTTCCTTCATCCTTTCTTTTAGTAAAGTAAAGAGGTACTTGTTCCCGATCATATGTCTTGAACAACCACTATCCAAGTATCACTTACTAAACCTTTTGATTTTTGCATCCATGCATACTTACACAAGAAAATCATTTAAGTTTCTTTGGTATCGAAATGGTTTTGGGTCCAAATAGGTTAGCTTTGATTGTCCCCTTAGGAACCCAAGCCTTTTTCACTTTATAAGGTTTGCCATTGCTAATTGGGCATCTCCTAATAGTATGTCCTATATAAGAGAAATATTTACATCTCATTTGTAATACTTGCGGTTTCTTTAAAGGTTTGTAAAATTTTATGAAGGGGTTACCCCCATTATATCCTAAGCTTTCTTTGTTTAATCCACTCCTTTGAGATACAAGCATCTCATCCAACCTTTTGGTTCCTACCTTGAATTTTTCCAACATCTCATTTGAACTATGTATTTTTGCTTTCAATTCATCATTTGTTTTGCAAAAGCATCTTGCAACTCATCATAAAAAAGTTAGATTCACATATCTCATCATCAGAGTCACTTTTGACCATAAAACACAAGTTGGCCCTTTTTTCTTCCTTCTTGCTTTTGTCCCTTAAGTCATCACTACCACTTCATGTGACTACAAAAGCTTTTTTCTTAAACTTTTCCCAGTTTTCTCCTTCTTTTTTTTCATCATTTAGCAATCTTGTCTAATGTGCCTAGGTTTTTTGCATTTAAAACAAATGACAACCTTGTCATCTTCTTCTTTATCCTTCCTTTTTGATTTAAGATTATTCTATCCCTTTTTCTTCTTGTTTTTTGACAAGAATTTACTAAATCTTCTTGCCAACAAGCACATGTCCTCCTCATACATAGAGGACTCATCTTCTTCCTCTTTGATTGCCTTTAAGGTAATACTTTTACCATTTTTGCCTTCTTCTTCTTTCAGTTTCCTTTTCATTTCAAATGTAAGAAGACTTCTAATTAGCTCGTCCATCCCTATTTTTGTCAAGTTCTTGGACTCTTCAATAATCATCACTTTCATGGCCCAAGATTTGGTAGAGATCTCAAGACCTTCTTCACTAATTCCATATTTTTGACCTTTTCCTAAACCTTTAAGATCATTTACTAGGTTTGAGAATCTTTTATACATATCAGTAATACATTCATCATTCTTTATTTCAAATAACTTATACTTCATGAATAATAGCTCTATCTTGGACTATTTTATGTAACTCAATCCCTCATGTGTAGTTTAGAGAATTGTCCAAACTTCCTTAGTTGATTCGTATGTGGAGACTTTGCTGGATTTTATAGAATCCAAAGCACAAAATAAGATATTAATTGCTTTAGCATTTAAACTTAATAATTTTTCATCTTTATTTGTGTATTCACTCTCGTCTTTTGGTAATTTTGTCCTAGGGTCTATAAGCACCAAATCACCATATTTTATGATTTTCCATAATTTATAATCAATTGACCTAATATGTAATCTTATTCTAATTTTCCATTGAGTGTAATTCGCTCCACAAAATAAAGATGGTCTAGTGGTGCATTGTCCCTCACTGAAAATTGGTGTGGAAGTGCTAGTCATTATAGTTTGGATCTTTTACTTTAAAAATCGTTAGATTTTGTAAAATTGCTAGAGACTCGACTCTGATACCAATTGAAAGACTTTTTGGCTTGATAAATAATCCTAGAGGGGGGTGAATAGGATTATAAAAATTCTATTACTCAGAAATCAACTTTTTTTTAATCATAAATAAGCTAAGCTATAAAACAAGTAAAGTAATTAATAAATCACATACAATTAGAACTCAAATAAACACAAAAATAAGAGATAAGAGATAGAGTCTGCTCAACCAAATTTATAGAGGTTTAGAGCTTTGAACACAAGCCCCCTACGTCATCTTCCTCAATCACAATCCAAATAAAGTTCCACTATCTTCAAAAACCTGAAGATACAATATTTATTTTTGCCAAGGGAATTTTGCCCTCTTTACAAATGTTTTTTCAGCAAGAAAGAATGTGAAATGCCTCTCAATAGGCTAAAACACACAGTTAAGTTCAACTCTCTCAAAATGTTTACAAGTATGAGCTTATGAAAGAAATAAATGGTGAGCAAACAATGAAGAAAAATAGTCTTAAGTATGCAATTCATTTTCCTATCCTTGCTCTCTTCAAAATGGTCTCCTTTTATACTTGATTTCTTGTTTAAAATGGTAATGAGCCATTTCCATAAATTTCTATTTGTTGGATTGGTTGAAAAAGATGCATCTACAACTAATTTTTCATGTGTATAGTTATGCTTGTTGAGCACACGGTTATGCTTGCTGTATTTATGGCCTCAAGTAAACTCTCAACAGTCGAATTTAAGATACACGCCACTGTTGCATAGTCATGTGCGTATGATGCATAGTCATGCTTCATGTTTGATGCTTGAAATTTCAGAAGCCTACACGACTTTTGAGCACTATCATCATATGGTACTCACACAACAACCATTTTGCTTATGCATGACGTGTGTTATTTTTGCATGATTGTGTGTTATTAATGTGTCTTGAAAAAACTTTGCATGATCATCCTTGCACGACTTGTATGGTGGTGCACTTCATATTCTTCATCACACGATCATGTGTGTATTTGTTGCATGATCATGTATTGACTGGCGATGCTTGACCATTTGCATGATAAAGCTACGCGATTAAAGGTCTCATGCTTCTCATGGTATGTATCTGTATGGTTGTGTGTCCAACTTGAACATGGTCATGCATTTGAATTTACTTCTTTAACCCAGCATGATACATCCACATGACTAAAAGACCCATGCCTCTTCAGGAAATCCATTAGAATGATCATGTGTCGAAGCTTAACACAATCACGTGTTTGACTTAAGTGTGTTTACTTAGCACGGTAATTTTGCACGGTTATGCTGGTAGTATTATCTCGTATAATGCGTACACATAACTGTGCAGGACTTAAGCATGACCATATTGGACCTAAAATCTTTTCAGAAAAATTACAGGCCCTAGCACAGTTTGCAATATGGTCCTATGTTTTAGCCACACAAGTTGTTAACACGTAGTCGTGCTATAAAGGCATACGGTCGTGTGAGACCTAAAACCTACATAAATAAAAATGTTTCCCTTATTTTGTCATGAAATCATTTATACAAGAAATTAATTACCCATTTTAACATATTTTTATCATCATCAAAACATCAAGGGTCAACAATTATATAATATTTTTTTAGGCTAAGACATAAAATTAATGTCTACTTTAGTTAATCCTCTATATGCATAGATTGACATTTATATCAACAATCGAATAATATTTGACTAAACAACAACTTAATCCTATTATGACCACAGATGCAAGTGGTCATTGATGTTTGTCAATAGGTTTATCAAATATATTAACTCTCATATCTAGAAGTGATAAATTGTATATTAGTCCACCATAGCATTCATACATCTCTCAATATGGAAATCACCATTGTTTTGGCAATATTTTCTCAAGAACTATGTTAAGCTAGTGTTAAATTATATCAATCTTTGTATAAGATAGTCCAGTGACCTTAAGTCGAAGGGTCACACGTATCACTACTTATTAGAGGATATATTCTATAGACATTAGAGTAACTATCTATATGAAATTCTTTTGTGAGGACAGTCTGGTAGACATATCTACACAACATGCACCTATGTATTTTACTAAATTGTCTTTGAACAACTTTAATACATGAGATTTGTCACCACCTTTTAGTGGGATCATTCAACACTATGATAGTCTTAATCATATCACATGTGTTATTAGTCAAAATAATATTAAAACTATGAATGTTTCTAGAATGACCATCTCATATTCTAATGATCGATTGACATGCAATAATGGTTTTGTCACATTTCTATCATTCTAAGTATATTTATGTATTTGAAAATATTTATGATAAAGAATATTTTTATTTTATTAATTCAAATCATAATTACAATCAATTACACAATTGTGATGAGTGGCTTTAGGGCACCTACTCTAACATAATACTCCTTAAAAAAAATTTTCTCAAATCTTCAAGAATGTTAGTCATTCCTTCATTCTTCATGTACAAATTGTAGTTATACCTTACTCATCCTAAATTTATAGTAATAATCTAAAATTGAAACTATTCCTGTTATTACATGATAAGTGTTAATTGCATGTATAATTTCGTGATCAATTTATAGAGTTTTAAGGGTGATTTGACCATTTTACCCTTATTATGTGCATATTTTGGGATCACGAGTTTTCATATTTGGTTTTGTAGGAAATGTTGATTTTAATGTGATTTCAATGGAAATCAAGCCAAAAAGACACTTATGAAAAACTAGTCGGAGGTTCAACTTTAGTCTAAAGAAGAATGAGCAGCTAGAGCAAAAACGGGAAAGGAGAGTATTGTGCGCCACAGCAGAAAATGAGGATTTTCAATATGTTTTAGTTCTTTAATGACAAAGTTGTCTTCGCTGAAGTTGTAGTGGACATCTCAAGCTTTTCAAAAGTTATTATGGGGAAAAATCCGAGTTTGTTTGGGCCCTCAACCGTTGCCGCAAAGTCAGGTCTTCTTGGTGATATTTTGTGTCTGACCACTGAGCACCAAAATGGTCATAAGTTGAGATTCCGAAGTCCAAATGAGTTGATTCAAAATTCAAATGAAACTAGACATCCAGGGATACAATTTGATGAAGACCGAAATTTCAGATTCTAGAAGCTACAGGCCACGGCATCATGCCGCAGCATAGGGTAGTGCAGGAGGCGCATAAAAATTCCAGAATCAGCATGCCGTAGCATTAGGCCACAGCATGCAGTCCAGAATCCTCATGCCGTAGCATGATGCTGCGGCATGACCCAGACAGAACCTCCAGGCCGTAGCATGATGCCACGGCATGGGTAAAATTTTTCAGAATTTCACTAGGAGTGAAATTCTTCCCTTACCCTAACTATATATATATCTTTGTAATCTTAGAATAGAGGGGAGTCGTCCTAGGGGAGTTTTCAAGAGTTTCTTCACACACTTTTCAGAATTTGAATATTTTAGTTTGGAGATTCAATCAAAAGCTT
Organism: Anacardium occidentale; assembly: GCA_026122585.1. Taxonomy (NCBI): domain Eukaryota; kingdom Viridiplantae; phylum Streptophyta; class Magnoliopsida; order Sapindales; family Anacardiaceae; genus Anacardium; species Anacardium occidentale. The sequence continues at coordinate 235,910 of JAJEJH010000559.1, forward strand.
TTCGGATTGAAATTGTGAGAATATTTTTCATCAGCTTCAATAAGAGATTCAAGACTTTCATCTGGTTTTGTTCTTATTTTTCCATTATACTTATGAATTGTTTGAATCTCACTGCTTATTTGTGTTCAATGATGAACTAAATAATTTTTGCTAAGATTAGGGCTAGCTAATTCATGAATATGTGGGGTTTTCGATTTTAATTTACGAACATGTTATTTCGTGTGAGTTTACATTCTGAACTTAATGCCTATTGAAACTTGACCACTTTTAATAGGATTTATGTTTTGTGATTGAGACCGAAAGGTGATATTGCATAAAAATAGCTAGAATGCGAATCGTGGATTAATTAAATATAGACATATATTTGATAATACATGCAATAGTCATAGACTTGTGCCGAAAGCTAGTAAATTCCATAGAACTTAATGCATTTTTATCTGATTTAACCTAGATAGAGATATTTAGGTTATTAGATTGTTAAATAGGATTAATATTGCTTGAGAAAGAATGTTGATCAATTTAGGGAATTCCGTTGTCACATGAATAACTAAGATATATATACATATACGAAAAACCTACATTGTAATGAATTAGTGAACCCGAAATCTTAGCAATTTTCTCACATATTGTTATTCGATTTACCTAGGCGTGTTTCTTAATTGCTTGATTCTATTTTGATTTTATTTTTCATATTTATTTTAGACTCGAATTCGATAGTTTAGATAAAATTAGGAGTGGTGTCATCTTGGTACTTGCTTACGCGATCCTGTGGATACGACACTCTGAATACTTTCTGTATTACTTTGAACTAGTACACTTGCTAGGAAGTTAGGGTTTAAACTTTTAACGCATCAAGTTTTTGGCGTCGTTGTCAGGGATTGCGTCTTAGTCAATATCAAGATATATTGCTTTTAATTTTAATCTAGACATTTTATTTCTTTGTTATTTTAGTTTTTTTTTTAATTTTGTTTTTATTATTATATGTCGCTACTTGGTCTTGTTTGCCTTGCAGGTTCTTATCTAGTGCATGACAAGCACTAGAAATCAAACAACTGAGCCTTTCAATCCGGAGATAGAAAGAACATTACATCAGTTGACGAGGCAAATAAGAGCAATGGCAGAGGATCAGCGAGTAGCACCGCCAGCCTCAGAGCAAGCAAATCGAGCCACAAACCAGTGATCTTTGATTGATTATATGATTCCTACAATCGAAGGCACAGCTTCAAGCATTAGGCGGCCATCAATACAAGCCAACAATTTCGAGATCAAACCAGGCATAATCCGAATGATTCAAATGTCGATTCAGTTCAATGGTTTGTCTAGTGATGATCCGAATCAACACATTGCCAATTTTCTAGAGATTTGTGACACTTTCAAGCAGAATGGGGTTACTGACGATGCCATCTGGCTAAGATTATTCCCCTTTTCACTAAGGGATAAAGCAAAGAGTTGGTTAAATTCCTTACCGATTGGATCGATCACTACATGGGATAAGATGACGCAGCGATTCCTAGCAAAAATTTTTCCTCCATCAAAGACTGCAAAGTTATGCAATGACATCATAACTTTCATGCAGTATGACATGGAATCATTATATGAAACATGGGAGAGATACAAGGAACTAGTCCGAAAATGCCCATACCATGGATTGCCCATATGGTTTCAGGTACAAACTTTCTATAATGGTTTAATGTTTGCTAATAGTACTTTAATTAATGCAGCTGCAAAAGGTAACTTTATAAGGAAAACACCAGAGGAAGCATTCGAGCTGTTAGATGAAATGGCTTCCAATAGTTACCAATGGCAAACTGATAGAGCACCAAGGAGAGTTGTGGGAGTATATGGAGTAGATTCATTCAATGCATTGGCTGCCCAAATAGAAGTGTTAAACAAGAAAATTGATACAATGGCAGTCATACAAGCAAAGAGCGTAATTTGTGATCTATGTGGAGGGGGTCATGCGAGCATTGATTGTCAAGTAGGTAACCCATTTATGTACTCTTTTGAAAGTGCTAATTTTGTGGATAATTTTTGTAGGCCTCAACAGAACAACCCATACTCCAACACATACAATCCTGGGTGGTGAAATCATCCTAATCTTTCATGAAACAATCAGAATTCAATAAAGCAACCACCACCAGGGTTTCAACCTTAAGAAAAGAAATCTAATTTAGAGAAACTCATAACGAAATTCATCAATAGTGCCAAAACAAGATTTCAGAACCAAGAGGCATCCATTAGAAATCTTGAGGTGCAAGTGGGACAATTGGCAAATATAGTAGCGGGGAGAGCACAAGGCACACTACCAAGTGATATCGAAACAAACCCTAAAGAATATGTGAAAGCCATATCACTTAGAAGTGGGAAAGAACTGAAAGGTCCTGAGGAAGAAAAGCATAAAAAAACCAAAGAAGATGAACTAGTGGCAAAAGAGGTGGAGCAAAAGCCAATAGAGATTAAGCCTTCTTTTCCTCTTGCATACAAGAAGAGGCAATTGGAAAAGCAATTTGAAAAATTTTTAGAAATATTTAAGAAACTTCATATTAACATTCCTTTTGCAGATGCCTTGTTCCAAATGCCAAGCTATGCTAAATTTCTCAAGGAAATATTGTCTAACAAAAGGAAATTGGAGGAGTATGAGACAGTCAAACTCACAGAGGAGTGTTCTGCCATTCTCCAAAATAAATTGCCACTGAAGCTTAAAGATCCAAGGAGTTTTTCTATTCCTTGCACTATAGGTTCAATTTCTTTCTCTCATGTTTTATGTGATTTAGGAGCAAGCATCAACTTAATGCCTTTGTCCATTTTCAAAAAATTGGGATTAGGAGAACCACAAACCACCATAGTGTCTTTACAATTGGCGGATAGATCGATCACGTATCCAAGAGGTATTGTGGAAGATGTGTTGGTAAAGGTCGATAAATTTATATTTCTTGTAGATTTTCTTGTGTTGGATATGGAAGAAGATATTGAAATGCCTTTGATTTTTGGAAGACCATTCTTGGCCACTAGAGGGGCACTAATTGATGTGAGAGAAAGAACTTTGAAATTAAGAGTAGATGATGAGACTGTAACCTTCAAAGTGTATAAAACCATAAATCCCTCTAATGAAAAAGAGACATGTCATAAAGTGGAATTGAGTAAGGGACAAATAAATCCTAGGAATGACAAAGCTCAAATTGATCAAGGCAAACCTAAAAAATGGCGAGACCAACAACTTACAAAGAACAAACTTAATGGTGGCCAAAAAGGATTCTTCTCAAACTCCCAATATCAACCCTTTCCTCAAAAGTTGAGAGCTCTAGGTACTGGTCCATTCATTGTCACAAAAGCCTATCCTAAAGGAGCTATGAAGGTAAATCACAAGGATAAAGGCATATATATAGTCAAAGGGCAACGGTTGAAGTACTATATATAAAGTGGATGGAGAAAAGGTAAAGTCTCGACCCTATTGAATGATTCGACCTAAGAATACCACTATCAAGTCAAGCTAAAAACTATAAACAAGCGCTTCTTGTGAGGCAACCCAAGTTGTATCCTTTATATTTCTTTATTCTTTGTTTTTCTTGTTTTAAATTTTTTTTTTTTTTGTCAACTTGATGTAATCTAACAATATTATTTGAGGTTTTTTTGTTATTAGCATTGGTTGTGGAGAATTTTTCTGAGTTTCAAATCCTAATGCACAAGCAAGCAAGGACACCTCACGTAAAATAAGGGAAGTAGTTCTAACTTTTTACTTTTCTCATTTGTCATTGAGGACAATGTCAATGCTAGGTTGGGGGGTGAGGAAAAGTTAGAACTAGATTGCATGAATGGCAACATCAATGACAAATTTTTGATATTTTTAAAATTTTTTTGTTTTTTTGTTTTTGTTTAAGTTTGTGTGTTGAATTAGCTCGTATTTCTATGATTATACATAACTACGATGAACAATTGGTATATGATAAGCTAGCTTTGTTTGATTTAGAAGTATGGAGAAACACATGCTACGAAATTGAAATTTTCAGGTTTGAGGTATGTATGGTTGATGACTAAACTTAAGAAATTGTTTGTGTGTTGTGTTCATATATGCAAGTGACAAATTTAAAAACCCTTAGATGGACTTGACGATTGTTTAAACTATGGTTGAAAATGCACATTGCTTCGATCCTTAGATAGAATACATATATGGATGAAGAAAACATCAAGGGCATGAATTAAAATTTCAACTACTCCAATATCTTAGTTGCTGAGTAGGTTGGGGGTTAGCATGTCCACCGTGAGTGACCCTCGAGTGGAAAGTGACTAGAGATAAGAGTATGCAAAGCACCTTATGTATGTGATTAGTTAAGTAACCGGGCAATGGTATTACAAGTATTGATTTCTCGCATAAAAAGACTAGGTCACAATCTAAGGAAACCAAATAAAGCCCTGAAAAATTATTTATAAAATAAAATACCAACAAAGAAAAATATTATTAAGCATGATACATAATGAGCATAAAATTCATAACATCTAGGATCGAAGCATTGTCACTAACAGATCAAGGGAAGACAATTGAATGGTTTGTCTGAGGGAACTTATTTATAAAATTTGTTTTCAGTCACTTGTATATGTGGATGCATGCATAGATATATTCTGAAAGTTTGGTTGATGGTTTGTGAATGAAATGGATGTAAGAGTTGATAAAGTAGTGGTGTGTTGTTTTGAAATACTTTTAAGGAGAATGAGGTTTGTAATTTGTGTACTGATCATTTGTTGTAGTTCATGAGACAATTGTGTGAGTTAATTATTGTGTTGTTGTAATATTATGTGTTTGCCATAGTTTTTTTTTTTTTTTTTTTTAGGGATAGGGTAAATGATGTTTGTGGGTAGCATCGCTGGAAACCCTCACGAGACTATAACTCGTCCACTAGGGCCACCTAGGGGTTTAAAGGGTTGTTGCATACGCTAAATGCAACCGTGACAACCTACGAAAGTGGTTTAGGTAGTTAGTAAATGTGTTAGTTTTAATTGTATCTTCATTTAGGTTTTGATCCTCCTTTGTTCTAGTAATTCGCTTATTTTGCTAGGGACTAACAAAATGCTGGTTGGGGGTTGTGATAAGTGTTAATTGCATGTATAATTTCGTGGTCAATTTATAGAGTTTTAAGGGTGATTTGACCATTTTACCCTTATTATGTGCATATTTTAGGATCACGGGTTCTCATTTCTGGTTTTGTAGGAAATGTTGATTTTAATGTGATTTCAATGGAAATCAAGTCAAAAAGACACTTATGAAAGACTAGCCGGAGATTCGACTTTAGTCTAAAGAAGAATGAGCAGCTAGAGCAAAAATGGGAAAGGAGAGTATTGTGTGCCACAGTAGAAAACGAGGATTTTCAATATGTTTGAGTTATTTAATGACAAAGTTGTCCTCGCTGAAGTTGTAGTGGACATCTCAAGCTTTTCAAAAGCTATTATGGGGAAAAATCCGAGTTCGTTTGGGCCCTCAACCGTTGCCACAAAGTCAGGTCTTCTTGGTGAAATTTTGTGTCTGACCACTGAGCACTAAAATGGTCATAACTTAAGATTCCGAAGTCCAAATGAGTTGATTCAAAATTCAAATGAAACTAGACATCTAGGGCTACAACTTTGGTGAAGACCAAAATTTCGGATTCTAGAAGTTACAGGCCGCGGCATCATGCCGCAGCATAGGGTAGTGTAGGAGGCGCATAAAAATTCCAGAATCAGCATGCCGCAGCATTAGGCCGCAGCATGCAGTCCAGAATCCTCATGCCACAGCATGATGTCGCGACATGACCCAGACAGAACCTCCAGGCCGCAGCATGATGCCGCGGCATGGGCAAAATTTTTCACTATGAGTGAAATTCTTCCCTAACCCTAACTATATATATATCTTTGTAATTTTAGAATATAGGGGAGCCATCCTAGGGGAGTTTTCAAGAGTTTCTTCACACGCTTTTCAGAATTTGAATATTTTATTTTGGAGATTCAATCAACAGCTTTTCGAATTGCAATTGTGAGAATATTTTTCATCAGCTTCAATAAGAGATTCAAGACTTCATCTGGTTTTGTTTTTATTTTTCCATTATGCTTATGAATTGTTTGAATTTCACTGCTTATTTGTGTTCAATGATGAACTAAATAATTTTTGCTAAGATTAGAGCTAGCTAATTCATGAATATGTAGGGTTTTCGATTTTAATTTACGAACATGTTATTTCGTGTGAGTTTGCATTCTGAACTTAATGTCTATTGAAACTTGACCACTTTTAATAGGATTTCTGTTGTATGATTGAGACCGAGAGATGATATTGCATAAAAGCAGCTAGAATGCGAACCGTGGATTAATTAAATATAGAAATATATTTGATAATACATGCAATAGTCATAGGCACAATAGGCTTGTGCCGAAAGCTAGTGGATTTCATAGAACTTAATGCATTTTTATCTGATTTAACCTAGATAGAGATATTTAGGTTATTAGATTGTTAAATAAAATTAATATTGTTTGAGAAAGAATGTTGATCAATTTAGGAAATTTCATTGTCACATGAATAACATAAGATATATATACCCATACGAAAAACCTACATTGTAATGAATTAGTGAACCCGAAATCTTAGCAATTTTCTCACATATTGTTATTCGATTTACCTAGGCGTGTTTCTTAATTGCTTGATTCTATTTTGATTTTATTTTTCATATTTATTTTAGACTCGAATTCGATAGTTTAGATAAAATTAGGAGTGGTGTCGTCTTGGTACTTGCTTACGCGATCCCGTGGATATGACACTCTGAATACTTCCCGTATTACTTTGAACTAGTACACTTGCTAGGAAGTTAGGGTTTAAACTTTTAACGCATCATTACATTAATAAATTTAGAAACATCAAGCTACATTTGTGAGGATTAAGACGAGAAGAGAAGTGCATCAAAAAAATATAATGATAGGATATGCAGTTCCTACTTTAGAATTTTATAAACATTCATATACCCAATAAGTAAAATTAAAAGAAACATTTATCCATAGGTTGAGGCTCATGTATTGGGTACCATGTTTGATTAAACAAACAGAGCATATCAACAAACACATACAAGTGTTTTAGGTCTTTGCTATTATAACTATGCAAATTGCTTTGACCCCTCAAGTTCGTAAGATTTATTTAGAAACCTAGAAGTTTGTAAATTAATATTTTTCTCCTTATCACAATACTACGCAAATAGGGGCCTCAAATTTCGACCATGCGCAACAACGTGTAACAATTGTGTTAAAATATGTGCGACAATCCATGACATGTGTTGAACGTATACATAAAAAATGCATAATATCTGTGTCAAACTCATTTGCGACAATTCTCAAAATTTTGGAATGCAAAATATTGATTTGTACAATTCGGTTGACTAGAATAGTGAATTCGATCACCCGAATTCTTTGAAGACAAAGTGGAAACCTTCTATTTCAATCATTCTAATAGAATCTATAAAACCAGAATTCGATCAAGTGAATTCCATGGATTTAGAATTTTGCAGTTCAAATTCCATTCTGCAGGCCAAATCACCTCAGTAAAATGGGTTGCAAGCGCATGAAACGCCCTCCCACTTCGACACAACATGCCTAGAGGTATAACTCATCCAAAACAGCAAACACGAGTCAAACTCAATAATATGAAGAAACAGGTTGTCAAAAGGCATTATTAAACACCAACAATTAAATCAACTATCAAAACAATCCATAAAATCGAATCATTAAGTTTCCATAGATTTTGATTGTTGTAGGGACATTTAACCTTTTTGGGTGATAAATTGTGTTATTTAGGACTTCGAAACTGTATTATGAAGTTGGTTGGAATTTGAAATAAAAAATCTTATGATCTTCCTCCTTTTTTCTCTCTTTCTCCGGTCAACTTCAACAGTCTATTTTCTCTCTCTTTTTCTCCTGTCGACTTCAACAGTCTATTTCTTCCAATCAGATATTCATCTAACATCCTTTTCTTTCCTCACCATCGTGGGCGGCTCTTCCATTTTATTAAGATGCATCCTGGTCGTCTTCATCATCAGCTATTTAATCTTTCCAACTTTTGCAGTCAACTTTCTCTATTAATTCTTTTGGTAGTATCACCAATGGCACCAACCTCATTCTCATCAACGACGCCCGTTTTGGCTCGTCCCCAGTCCGACTTATTTCTCTTTCATTCAAGCTTATTACCCAACAAAACTAACAATGAAACCCACTAAAAACTCTTCACGAGTCTCTTCTCTCTCATCTTCATTTGTCTTCTTACTATTGTCAGGGATTGCTTCAAATCCAAGCTTTGGCCGTTGCTTCATTCTCAGAAATTCCGCGTCTCCTTCGGATGCCCTTGCTAGTCAATACTTTAGTCTTTTCACTAATTCTATTGTTCCAACTGTGGCTCCACTTCTAGCGGTTGACTTTGACATTAGACGAAACCGGAAATTCAATAACCCAAATGATATATCATATTGGGATAGATTTGAAAATCGAATCCGATAAGACTGCCTCAGTTGGATATTTTGTCAGAGCCAATATTTCTTAGCACTTTCCACGATTTCATCAAGCGGGTCATCACCTGGGTACAAGCAGTTAACAACCAGGAATTCAAGAAAGAGATCTTTGGTCAGTTCTAAGAGGCTTCGTTTCATTTCTCTACAATATTTGATATGCTTCCCGAAGACTGTGAAAGGGTGCTTATCGAGAAGAGATCTTTAGTCGGGATTCCTTGAATGTTACAGCTTGAAAGGTTGGCAGAGAGTTGAGAGGCCAGAGACTTACAAGCAGTGGCAAGTTTGAAACATTAGGGTTGGGTTTGTTCATATTCCTTTTGACGTGGAGACCCACTTTCCCTTTTCACCGCACTCACCAACTTCAAGTGAAGAAGATGAATCCATCAACAAGCAGAGGATGACAATGACGGAGAAAAAATAATCTTCTCCCAATTTTTAATAAATTATTTTATATTGAACCATCCAAAGACAAATCAAAATAAAACATTGGGAAAAAAAAAAGAAACAAGTCTTCCCAAATTACTAAAAGAAAGGCTCTCAAGCATCAGAATGGTTACCATCAAGTGAAAGCGAAACACTAACATAAGCAATAATCTTTGCAGGACATGATACAATATAAGAACAAAATAGTAGGAAATTCCAGTTTCCTCCCCACCTAAACTTTTCCTAAATTTTTCCGAACATTCTAGCTAAGAAAAAAGCTTAAATGGGCACAAGAAATTTAACATTACTATTTACTAGTGTTTTCACAAGCATGATTTAAGCCGTAAGAAGAAAAGTATGTAATAAAGGAATGTCGCCAAACAGATTCAGCTTAACAAAAAAGAATGGCCTACTATGGGAACTGGAATGAGCCCCCGATTTGGTTGGTACCGGATGGGGGATTGATAGCCACCCAAAGGAGGGAGATAGTGATTGCGATAAGTCCTGACCATACAAAAACAATGGTAGGAGTCCTCCCTCTTCTTCCCATAAGACCTTTCGCAAAAGGATAGAGATGTGCCAAAACCCAGAAACTGAAGAAAACTCCACCTAGTAAACGGCTCCATTGTGGTAGGACACTGTAAATTGTTCTGCTAAACCCAACTGCTATTGCTATTAAGTTAACCATCATGATTGTGATTGGTGGGATCATGAGAGACGTCCATTTGACGATGTAGAGATCAGCAAACTCATCATCTATATCATCACCAGCTGATTTTGATGTCAAGGTGAACGAAATTTCAATCCCCGCAATAACTTTTAGTAGCCCCTGAAGCACGGCAGCAAGGTGAGCACTAGTTCCTCCAATCAACCAAAACTGCTCATTTCTCCACCATTCCTCTAATTCAATGCCAGACCATCTAATTTCAAGCACAGCTAGCAAACACAGGGTGACTGTGATGGTAAGGAGGTAGGCAAGGAAAGTTACATTGAGAGTCTGGACAATGAACTGGCCAGAGAAGAGAGAGAGAGCAGGGAGAAAGCAATAGACAATGAGGAAGATGGAAGTAAAGGGATAGATTCCGACATTGAGGTATGCTATCCTTTGGAGAAGCTTCATTCTAGGGCTGGCAAGAAGGGCATTGTTACGGGAAAAGAAAATCTCAACTGAACCAGTTGCCCACCGTAAGACTTGATGAAGCCTGTCAGTGAGATTGATTGGAGCAGTTCCACGGAAGGCATCACGTTTCGTCACACAATAGACTGATTTCCATCCTCTGTTGTGCATCCTATAGCCAGTGACCACATCTTCAGTAACAGACCCATAAATCCACCCTACACGAGATCCCCACTCAGTCTTGTCTTCATACCAGCAAGAGATGACACTAATAGCCTCTGCAACAGTTGAGGCATCAAGAAGTTCACGGGGGATGGTAAGAGCACCAGGTGGCCGACCATTCTTCACAGCAGGGTGATCAGCAAGGGGACGACCTTGGAACTCTGCAACTGGGATAGAGTCAATAAGGAAAGTTGAGTTACCAAACTTCTTAGGCAGCAGAGAGAAGTTCATCTCTTCATCATCTGAATCACCCATTCTCAGGGACCGATTCTCTTCTGGGGAGTTAGCAACGGAATGCTTCTTGTGGCGAGAAAAGCAGCAGCTGCAGCAACCTGAATGGTGCTCTTTTGACCGAGGCGGATCAAACCCATATAGAGCAATCCTCCTAAAGAGACATCCAGTTCCAACATAAACTGGTCCCATAAGTCCATCTAGGGCTCTCATGTTAACATCAAAGAAGACACTGTTGTGATTAGCATATCGATCTGAAGGATCAATTCCCTCAAATCTCTGAGGGAACTGCACATAACAAATGCGGTCACCTCCTCGATCCATCATGAAGCACATGCCTTCCCTCATTGCCTGTGAGTTGTAGATATAGTGGTCACAGTCAAGATTGAGAATGAAGGGCCCATTAGACATAATGGCAGAGGCTCGAACCAATGCATTCATGGCTCCTGCCTTCTTGTTGTGATCATAGCCAGTACGTTTCTCACGAGAAACATAAACCAGCAATGGGAGACGGATGTCAATATCAGTCAGATCAATGAGCTTGGCATCATCAGCTGTTCCATGTAGTGGTTCATCACTGGGAGGTTTCAACATTACCTGCATAATTGTCATGAAAAACAAAATCCACATAATATTTTAATATTTCTAGTACTAATGTCCATATGTATAATAAAACCTAAAAGAATTCATCATCAACCCAGTATATTCAAACAATCCTTCCCATTAAAAGTATCAGACTGATATTAATATTTTACAAAAAAAGTTTACCTGTATTATACCAGCATGGTCACCTTTAGTGTGCTCGCCGGAAGGGGTCAACCAAGTTCCAGGCCAATGGGTACCATCAGCCATCCATGTGGCTTTCGGAATCTTCGCACTCTCCACAGGTTCATCCTCCCTATTCTGTCTCTGCATCTTCATGGCCTTGATTTCCTCCCTAGCATGATAAGCGTCAGAACGACGACGGATGGAGTCAGGCAAGCCATTGATCCGGACCTTGAACTCATCGTACTCACGCTTAATTCGTCTATGATCCTTGACAAAATCCGACTTCACTTTGTTCTTGTAGGGATCCCGTTTCAAATTGAAGTATGATTCCGGATTTCTGGGCTCAATATCGTGCTTCCGACAAAATGGAACCCAAATGTTAGCAAAGCTTGCTGCTTCAGCCATGGCCTCAAAAGTTAGAAGTGCACCACCATCATCAGACACATAACAAGCAAGCTTTTCAACAGGGTAGTCAACAGCCAAAATTGACAAGATAGTATTTGCAGTGACAAGAGGTGGTTCTTTCTCCGGATCAGCAGTAGATACAAAGACATCTATGCCTGGAAGGTCAGATTTTCCGGTGGGATTGCTGGGGCTAGGAGTTTCAAATTTATCTTTCAAGGCATTAAGATCCGTAGCACGATTAACAGGGCACAGCTTAGGAAGTTGATCAAGAAGCCACGAAAAAGCAAACCAGATTTCACAAACCACAGACATTCCCCACAGCCAAATTGCATCATTGTTTGGATGATTTACCCTCCACATCAAAAACAATGCAAGAACAACAATCCGAATGAAAATTAGAAGCCTGTAAGAAGAAATGCAACAAAGAAGAAAAATATATTCATCAGCTTAAGAATAAGAGAACTATAAATCGGTAAAACGTTTTCTCTAGCATGCCTAAATTACAAACAACTGCAAGTAGAATAAATTGTCAGGATCATATGAAAATGCTGAACTAATGCAGAAAGTATGGTTAGAAAATCATTAGAAATGGACCAGTTTTCACATGAAATAAGAAATGGAGGAAGATATAAAAATGCATATATGTGGTTTGACAGGGATCAAATAGATTAGTCATTTAAAGCTCACAGGAAAATTCAAAATATATAGAATTTAAACAAAAAATTCTTATAAAGGAAAAAAATGCAATCACTCCACTTTAGATTGACGGGTGAGATTTACAGTTCAATTGATGTGATGTTGTTTTACATGGAAACGTTCCAAAAGGTCACACTGTTGTAGTACCAATAGTAATAACAATAAACAAAAAAATTAAGGACCAGCATTGACCTATTAATCAAATTATATAATAAACTACAGGTCAGACAATGTTGAAGTGTTTTCTTTCTAGTAAAAAATTTAAAAAATTATCAAGCCACTTATGTCTTACCATCAATATATTACATGTGCAACATCATGAAATGAAATAAATAACAATGCTGAAACAAATTCAAGTAACAAAAAGGAAACTTGAAAAGCACATATTTATTTGATTATCTGGATAAATGCATGTTTATGTTGTACTCATTAATCTAATCTGCATTTGGTAAAATGGACATGAGAAGAAATGCTCATATTTCTTAAAATATCATATTGTCATCACTATGCCTAAATACAAAGGAGAACAATAACATTAAAATCAATTAAAAGCAGAAAACTATACCTATATGGGCTGAGAACAGTAGCAGGTATCTTTAATTTTCGTGTAAGTGGCCTCCAGGGTTTGCTCATCAATTCTTGCGGCTCTGCAACTTCATCGTCCTTCCCATTCCCAAAATTCACATCCTTCGGCCATATAGCATTACCATAACCATAAGTTCCTCTAGTCTCAAACAGCCACCGATTGTGATCTAAATCCCCTGTTTGGCTCCTCATCAGCACCGACTTTGTTGACTTCATCAAAGACAACCTTCTCTCCATTTTGGACATTCCAGCTGGTGGAGGAAGTGGAAGTGGCCGTCCGTTATCGATGGCCACCTCATCCGAATCTAAATTCTTATAGTGCTCCTTACATCCTGGGCAAATTCCACCTCCAGTTTTCACTGCATCAATATAGCAGTCCCTACATATTTTAAAGTCACACTCACAAGGGAGAATATCCACACCACGCTCATCACTCATCACCTTGGCATCACAACCTGGGATTGCACATGAAGATCCTTTTGCACCAGCCATCTGGGGATGGTTAGCTTCTGATTCAATCACCTTATCCATGAGATGTGCTCGAGTAACACTATTGAAACCTCCTGTAAAGAGTGAATTTGAAACATATTGTTCCTCAACTTTCTGTGAGATTGATGGATCCATAGGTTGGTTATCAGGGGTGGGCGGTATGTGTACTGTGTAGTTCATGAAATCACTACTTCCAAGCTCACTGTCAAGATCATCCCGTGAGTAGCTTACGTAGCGGCCAGAGGAAGTTCTCCGGCCAAATGTTACCGATGGAGGGAAGGGAGGTTTGTGTCCGTCATGAGCATCTGAAGACATTGATAGGTTTGATCGGCTTCCTTCGAATGATTTAGAAGCCATATTTGACCACTGCTAAGGAGTCAGCCTTGGTTTCTGAATTTTCAAAATGCAACAGAATCAATCTCAATGAAAATACAGATTAAACAACTAATACAAATCATTCAGCACCAAATACAAGCCTTCTATTTGATCCTCTATTTAGTTGAATTGTAAAAGAATAAAACATTAAATAACAGTTTACTCTTATTATTTGAACTCCTTCACAACAGATCAAGAAATAAGAAAATTGCATACAAATACATCCTATCATCTTGATGTCTCTTAGCCCCCTACATTTGTTCAGCAGCCAAATAGAATCAGTCCTAGTCAGAAAATACCTTTTTGAATAGTTCAAATAAGAAGATCCGTACAAATAACAAGAAGCTTTAATTTAAAGAAACAGATCGTTCATATATGCCCTAAATCTTTGCTTGGTTGGTTGCCAAGAAAATGACTATCAGATTTCCACTTAAAAACCTTAAATCAACGAAAAGATCAAAAACAAAGTTGCACAATTACATCAGACTATATTAAGTAACCCTTCCAACTTCACCAGAAACATCACATACAGTGACGAAATCAAAGTATAATACTACTTCCCTTACATTTTCCCACGCTTTCCCACAACATTTTCTCAGCAACCAAACAAACCCACACAACAATAAACGACAACACCGAAAAAAAAAAATCCCATTTTACCTTAAAGAAAAAGAAGATCGACCCATTTTATGAAAGAGATCACAGATCCTAATATCACCACAAAAATCATACCTTTCTCAGTATATATAAAATTATAAACTACGAAGCTTTCAAAACAGATCCTATCCTTTTCATGAAAGCTCTTGACAAAGCCTTAATGAAGAAAAGAACCAAAAAGATGGCTGGCTCTAAATCTGAAAGATCCAAACAGTCTCCAACTGGCTTCACAAAAACTTAAGACAGACAGATAAAAGAGACTTAGTCATGTGCAAGACTACAAGCACTACTGCTACATAATGGATTTTGAGCTCAGAATAACAAGAAAAAGAGAAGCTTCTTTGTGCTGAGGAAGAGAAGGAACATGTAAACGAGTTTAAGGACTGAGTTAATTTCGTGGATCCCCTGCTAGTTTAAGACCAGACCAGCTCTGACGATTTGAACTGTAGGAGATAATAAAAAAAGAAATAGGGGCTTCCTTTTGATCCTCCCCCCTTCCACCTCTCTCTCTGATGTTTAATCTAAAAACAAATCTCTTGCTGAAATTTTAAATGTAAGAAAATTTTCCCCATACCGTTGGAGATGGCAATGGAGACGAATAGGATCTTAATATCTTAATCTCTATCTCATTTCTAATACAAGGACAATAGGGAATCTTTGTTCTTGATCTTGTCGAGAAAACATTTGCTCATTCTCTTCTCTCCCCTTGGCAAAAATTTCTCTTGCTTTTTCTTCTCCACTCTTACTAAGATTTAAGAGTTTGAAAAATAAATAAAAAATAAAAAAACTGAAAAGAAAATAAATCAAAAATATATCTATTCTTATTATGTTTCTGATTAAAAGAATTTTAATTAATCTTATTTATAGTTTTATCGAAAACAAAATTCTTATTTGAGAAAGGGAGGGCTAAATACCCAAATTTTTTAACTGAACTGTCATATTTATGTACTACTATTATAGCTTATAGTTGAATGGATTAATAGATATTTACATAATTGCCCTTATAGTATATATTTTAACATTCAAAATTAAAGGGGGGAAACATTATTTCTATAACTATGGGGACTTGGTAAAACTGTCCCTGGGGAGAACTTCGATATCAAAGTAAAAATGGAATAAAATAAATCGAAATCATGAAAAAACAAGAGCGTTTTTTATATTTTATAATTACCAAAAAGGAGAAAAAGAGGACGGGGAAATTGAGTGGAGAAGGGGTGTTTTGGGGAATTTGATGGGAGATGGGAGGGTTTCGAGGAGCGTCTTTTGGGTAATTTGAAAAATAGTTGAAAGCCCTGAGCTTGGACAAGTTATTGTCGAGTGAGGAAATTAGACGGAAAAGGTACGAACAATTCAATTGCCTTTTTTCGTAATTAGGTAAAATTTAGATGAGACAGGGTCCTTATTAAGTTAAATAATTAATAATTAAATATACGAATGATATAATGAATTTTATGACAAATTCAAAGCAAAAATTTTAAGAATTTCATCATCTTCCAGACCTTCTTCAAGACCGTTAAAAAAAATAAAATTTTAAAAAAATTACATTTTTTGAGAAATAATTTTGATTCAGCTTAAAGTTAACGGCTATCTATGTGTCATATAATATTCATAACATTATTTAAAAATATTAATATAATTTAAATGGACATGAATTATTGTAAGTATTATGTCGTTATTTTATAAATATGTTTTTTCAGGGTTTTCAAAATTTTTAAAATTAAATTTTAATTTTATTTAAGACTAAGAGATAACTCTGATAAATACGAGATATGAAGAGCAAAAATTCCCATATTTACAAGGTGAATTATTCAGTAACAGCACCTAATAAATTAATTATTTTACTATTATGATTAAATAATCTAATAAAATAAAATAATTGGACTTGAAAGAATTAGTTGTGTTGTGTCTAAAAAAGTAACCGTACTAAATAAAAATCGTAAAAATAGAGCGGCGGATGTTTCGCGTTCACATCTACGCGTGTGTGTTTTGTCTGCCTGTTGACGTGGCAAAGGGCTAGTTGTTGTCAGGCTGTTTTCCTCTACTCAAAGTAAAAATTCTATGCAACGATATCACCATTACTTACCATACTTGATTACTTTCAACCGTCCGATCTTACCGAAAATGTATTTTATGTTCAGAAAATTAACCTTATTGCTTTACAATTGTTTTAGTTGCGGAAACAAATTTTAGATAGTTAGGGGTGTTTATGTTATTCTATCATATATTTAGGAGTATTTGTAAATTTTGAAATTTTAGATAGTAAAATTTTAAGAAAATTTTGGTAATTCAAAAGAGTTTAGGGTGTTTTAAAAATTTTTTAAATTTTTATTTATCATAATTACAAACCCTAACAACACTATTGGACCTATTGATTAACTAAATGCAATATTAATTTAAATCTAATAATTACTTATACATAATCAATTTACCAAATATAGTTTCCATTAATTTATCTTGGTCTAATATTTTATTTTTAGTAATTAAAAATTATTCAAATCAAATACACCCTAAATATTATTGTAATTTTTTTTAAGCTAATGTAATAGGTAATATAGTTAGTAATTTAATTAGTTTATTTTCTTTAGGTATTAAAAGATTCTCTTAATAATCTTAAAATATTAATAATAAAAAATAATTTTCAAAATAATCTCTTATTAAAAATGCCCATTACCATAATAAATATTAGTCAAATATAAAATACTTCAAAAATGCCCATTACCATAGTAATAAATATCACTTAATCAAAAATATATTAATAATAACAAAAATTAAATATTTTAAGAAAATAAAGAACCAAATGATAAATATATTTATGTTTTTAGTACAACTATTAATTTTTTGTTTTAATCTATGATATATAAACTAGGTAATGTACCGATATGTATCTATGTGTATGTCTCCGAACGTAAAACTTGTTCTCTCTTTTTTCCCTCGATGACCTTTTGTATATATAGGACATAAGAAATAAATTACAATAATCATGAAATTCTTAATTTATATATGATTCTAATGATTTATTTCCATTTTA
The DNA here is from genome assembly GCA_026122585.1 of Anacardium occidentale. Lineage (NCBI taxonomy): Eukaryota > Viridiplantae > Streptophyta > Magnoliopsida > Sapindales > Anacardiaceae > Anacardium > Anacardium occidentale. The sequence goes on from JAJEJH010000559.1 coordinate 253,413, forward strand.
ATTAAATTAAAAGGGAATATTACAATTTCAAAAATATTTTGATTGAAAATGCGAAAACAGTTTTCCCTTGTTGATGTAGAAGAAAAATAAGAAAATCCTTCCAAAAGATTTGAACTCTTCTATTCAAAGGTCTTCTCATTGCCTCGCATTGGAATGTGTCTATTCACATATCTTATTGTTTGACGGATAGCAAATATTTTTCAATTGTTAGTTTTATGGTTGATTGTTGGTAGACATAGCTTAAACAGTTCTCTCTAAAAGATTATTTTAAAGTAAATATCTTATGAGTTGGAGAGCACCTTATAATAATAAATAAAAAGATAAAATAAAAGTATGATGTGAACCAAAGGAGAAAAAAAAAAAAAAACCAAACGAGGGTATAATCAATATGAGTTTTGTTTGAAAGGGACAAAATATTTAGAGAAAATGTCATATCTTTTAGGGTTATTAATTCAAATAACGCATTTGTAAATTGCAGAAATAATGTTAACCAATTTTTTAATGATTATATGTATATAATTAATATTCTAATTCAATATTTGGTTTACCGAAAGTGATAAATAATAACTAAGTTGTGCTATCCAATATAAAATTTGGATTTTTTATTCATTTTTTTAGTCGTTGTTGTTGTTTATCGTATTAAATTATTGTTTATTATACTTAATTATTAATTATTATAGATATTAAAGTTTAATATTTTTGTTAAAAAGTATATTTCTTGATTATATCAATATGATTCATAGAATCTTAGCTTATATTGTTTATTTAAAAAAAAAGTTATTTTTTTAGCATTTTAAATGAAAAAAATATAAATTAAGCAAATAAACAATCACTTTAAATTAGGCTTTTGCATCAAACTCCTTCTTACCAAAATGTATAAGAGTGCATCAAAGAGGTGCCTAGTAGTGGTATACAATGATTAGACACATAACCAAATCACTTATATACAGGTTAATCCAAGAACGGTGATGTCCCACATTGTGTATAATATTGTATTTGCAAGGTACTAAAAAATAATATTTAAATGTTTATATAATTAGATATGTTTTTATTTTAGTATATCAAACTTATATATCTAATGAATTTTATTTTAAAGAAATTTGAATAATTGTAGAATTCTGAAAAAATAGAAAGTCATTGTTTTCTCTAATGATAGAAAATAGAGATAAAAAAATATCTGTTAATGATAAAAAATGAAAATGGGCTAATAAAATATTATAAAACCGGACAAAAATATTAAAATATTTTTATTATTTCTATATAAAATATATATATTCTTTGGATCGACTTGCACGTAAATGATTTGGTTATGTGTCTAACTATTGTATGCCAGCATATCTAATTATATGGTCAAACAATTACGTTAGATTTTTTGGGTGATTGATCATCATCTAACTGTGAGACGACACCGTTCTAAGATAATTAAATTTTTATTTCCTTTTCAGAAACGTGGAAGAAAACGTTCTTCATCTTAACATGTGCTTCTTTACGAGAAAATCAAACGCCATGCCACGTTGGTTCCTGCTATTCCTAAAACACTTGATTTCCTAAACTACCCTCGAAGTAAGCGAGTCGAGTACCCAAAATACCCTTCTGGAGCCTTTGAAACGGCACACTACTTTGAATTCAAAATGCGGCGGGATGGGCGGGAATGATTAAAATGCCTGTCAGTCTTCTATGCGCCTTTTTGTCTATTCGTAATCCTTTTCCTTAAACTTTCCCATCTCTTCTAAGGAGCGTCTACTCCACGCTCTAATCACACTGGAGATATGAGTATCTGATTAACATGCGCGCCTGGAAGTTGTGGTCACACGCTATTGATTGACCGAAAATCCGGGCCTTAGATTTAGGATATCGCGCACTGAGTGCTTGAATTAATCATTCTGTGTAGGCCAAATTGTCCCCACCCATAGCTTGGTCCCACCCACTACATATTTCTACCCTCTAACGTCTAAAACCCCAAACACTTATCTTCGAACTAATTTTTATTCAATTTTATTAATAAATTTTATAAAATAACAAAAATTTTTTTATTAAAAGATAAAATTTATAATAAAATTATAAAATAATATTTAAATATATAAAAATATTTTAAAAATTTTAAAAAATAAAACCAATCACCACTGTCGTATTGATAGTAGTGACGACCACAAATAGAATCAGGTGATCATTTCGATCACTTGATTCTAAGAGAGGTCGATTTGACCTCTCGATTCAACGGAAATGACCAGATTTTGACGTAAACAGCCAAATCTGACCACCTCCGTTAGGAATTATGAAAAAAAAACGATTGTTGGGGTCAAAGTTGACCAGTTTCAACTATTTTTGACATCTTTTTCTAGCTAAGGTGATGGCCTCCCTTGAAATCAGATAGTCGGAACGGCCATCTGATTCTACTAGTAGCGACCACTGACAGTGGCTGGTTTTATTTTTTTGAATTTAAAATTTTATGAAATTTTAAAAATTTTAAAAATTTTTAATATATATATATATATATTTACATATTATTTTATAATTTTATAAATTTTATCTATAAAATGATAAAATTAACCTTTGAGAGTTTGTTGGCGGCTAAATTTAATAGTTAATGGGTGGGATTTTGGGTTTTTAAATGTTAGAGGGTGGGACTTGTTTCGTGACTAAACTATGGGTGGGAACAAGTCCTTTGGCCTTCTGCGTATTGATAAAATACATGTTAATATCGTTTTGTGACGAGTGACTCAATTTTCCCACCGAGGTTTGGCCCAAAAATCCGTTTCCCTTTCAAATATTAAAATCACACTTTCTTCTTTGTCCCAAATCTAACTCAATTTTTTTTTTTTAAACTATCACTAATAAAAATAAAGTAATTTTATCAATTAAAATTTTGAAAACAAGAACTTCTTTTACAATCTCATTTCAATATTTTAAACATAATAATTTGATTATTTTACATGTTTAAACATATAATTCAATCCTTACAATTCTAAAAACCTTAAGTGCCACCCTAAACAACCACAAGTCATCGTCAATTGTTTCTTGAGCTTAGCAAACAATTTGTCCACTAAGATCATATTTAGACACTTCACTAATGGTAGAAAGATCCTGTCGACAAGCATTAAAATTGACAAAATAGCTAAAGTGGGTCATTGACACACACAAAGAAGACACAAGTGAAGAAAGAAAACACGATGAACCAAGGGATTTGAGTGTTGAAATTGAAGCACATGCAAAAATCATCAGTGTTTTGGTAAGAACAAAGGCTTCAAGGCTGTTACACCTACATGTAGGCTTAAAGGGTAATTTGGTCAATTTTACCAATTGATTGTATGTTTAGCATGATTTATGTTAGTTAGATAGCCTTATACAATCATGCGTATCAGGAATGATTTATGACTTGCCATGTTAGATATATATTATTATTATTATTATTATTATTCTCTTTTATTTTACTTATTTGTATATTTATCTGTCAATTTTTATTAATTCTCATGTGATACTATAAATTAAATGATATGAGTATACTAAAACCATGTCATATGCTAAAGGTTATAAAGATTTGCCCTTGGGCATGCTTTTTGAAAACATTTTCTAAAAATAATAATTATGATTCGAAGATCCTGAATATATACATATAGTATATATGTAAAAGCTACTTATAAAATTATTATATTTGAAAATAACTATTATGCTAGCCAGATTGGTGAATATAAGGATTTGACCCCTTGACCATGTGAGTTCAATCTTACAAAAAATCTGTTAGTACACAACCAATACTCTTTCTAACGAGTTTAGTCAAAGACTATGTCATCTTTAGTGGATGTTAGTTTTTCTCTCTAATGGGTATGCGAACTCATAGGTGCCCATTTGTATTCATCTCTAATTGATGTTCAAAATATCGTATATTTTCTACTTTAAAATATATTTATGGATCCTTGAATCCCTTTTTGAAAACTTTAGTATGACATGTCATGTGACGCTAATCATGCATGATATCTTGTTATCTTACCTTATTGGGAAATTATGGTATGAGCTATATGAGTTATTGAGTCTTTTATATGTGTTCTGATTTAGCTTTTCTTATTCTATAACTTTCACTTAGCATATGGTCGTATAGGGTAAGGTACATAACCATGTGAGGAAGGTGCACAGTTATATGTCTAGTTGTGTGCATGGTCGTGCTAGCTTCTAAAATTTCGTTACTAAATGTTGGCTTATTGCACAGGCGTGTGGTGTGAGGCATACGGTTGTGCATAAAAGAACATAAATGTGTCTCACACTTACACAGGCATATAACAGCTCTCAGCACACTCCCGTGTTACACATACACGAATGTGTAAAATTGGGAACAGGTATATGATTGTGCTTTTTACTAGCATAATCGTGTCCCTTAGCTTGTCTAAAAGTGTATGATAACCTATACAAATATGTTATCACAGAAATAGAACTATATGATCAGGTGCCTGCGAGCACACAATTGTGTCTCTACCATGCTTCTGCGATAATATACCTGGGACACCTAAAAACCTAGCCAAACTCTCCCAATGCATCCTCAAATCTTAATGAAATAACTTTACCAACTCAACATATCATTCATAAGTACACTTATTTTATCAAACTTATCCAAATCAAGCCAAATACAATGCATTACTCAAAATATAGTTCCAAATACATATTTTCATGCATATATTCATATTCTCAAGGACTCATAACTTCAATACCCAACCAAAACATCATCACAACATCTTAGCATGCCCAACAACCAACACATTCAATAAAAATCACTAAAACTCAACCAAACAACAAAAACATGTTCTGAAACTAAGTGAAAGAGGTAAGAAAATACTTACCTTTAGCCATGAAAACTGTCTGTCTCTCTTTTCTTGTCTCAAGTTCTCGAATCTAGATTGCAGATGCTAGTTGGATGTTCTCTAGCCTATGGTTTGCTAGGAAAAAAGGAAGGAATAAGTTGGGTAAAGTTAGGTTTGGCGAGAAAAAAAAAAAAAACAACTTAGCATTTATAGTAGTATGCACGTGATGCACGGTCATGTGCCTAAGGCACACGGTTGTGTGTCAAGGGAAAATCATATATTTCCCTTCTTCCTATGCCTTGCATGAAACAGTTTCCAATGGAGACTCATGTGCATGCCACAACTAGCTTCTGAAAAATTATTTTTCCTTTGAATCCTTTCAACTCTATTTTCTATCATAAAATCTTACTTCTGACCTCGATTTTTAGTCTAAAAAGACTATTCTAACCTCAGGCTATTACAATCTACATCATTGTTTTGCCATATTTTCTCCTTCCATATGCAATGTAAGTCTTCATATGTAATAGATGACAAACCCCTATAATATTTGTCTTTGATGCCTGAATTCTGAACACCACGTAAATATGGTCATATCTTGCTTATACAGCTAAACCTTAAGCCTGTGATAGTCACAAGCTTATACGGGCTATAATACTCATCAACCCCGTTAATTCTAAATCATAACTCTTTATTAGGGTTCCTCTTTATTATTGCCCTCAACATCACTAAGTACACCAAAATGTTATTAAATCGACTATCTCGTAACAATAACTAACGGTCAAATAGGTCTTCTTGAACATTGTTTGTTGCCTCTCTAACAAATTCTTCTTAACATCCATTATCACATCACATACTCCTTAGGGAGATAGTTACACCTTAAAGTGGTACCCTTCCTTAACCTTAAAGGCCTTACTAGACTATTGTCTTGCTCCACCTTTTACCATTTAATCTAAAGCTAAAGAAGGCTGATACAAAAAACTAAAAAAAATTACATGATAAACCCTTAGAAAAAGAAAAATAATTAAAATAACACAATTTTGGAAAAGTTGTGAAAACACCCCTATCCGTAACTCGACTAGCCCGTGAACTTAGCATTTTGGCAATGAACTTCGCATGGTGGTGTCTAACCATGTGTGGTGTTGAAAACTAGTCTAACATAACTTATTTTGACCATAATTTATCACCAAAATATCAAATATCTATTTTAACATAATTCCAACATAAATTTTCATTCAAAACAATATAAAATCAATCAAAATTTTACAAACTAGAATAAAAAAAACCCAAACTCTAAATGCCCCAAGTCCATATCAAATATCATAAAACTCTACATTAAAGCATTATAAATATGATAAAGATCAATTTACTAACTTTTTCACTCATTTTCATTGTTGGAAACTAGTTGGAATTTGTGCCAAATGTTCTAAAATCTTTTTTCAAATTTTTTTGCGTTCTCACAATGTCTTATGAGTGTTGGATTTGTTATATATATATATATATATATATATGTGTGTGTGTGTGTGTGTATAAGGGTATTTTGATAATCTTGGTTACGCGATGCGAACCCTAAACACATAATTCCTAAGTCTATGGAATCTTTACACATTGTGATAATGTAGGTTAGCTCAAACAGTGCTATGCACGGTGAGTATATAAACACACCTTAAATGCATGTAAATATTAGGTCAAACACGTTCAATGTTAAAAAAATGCATTAAATTTGTTTTTGGTATTTAAAAAACATTATTAATTAATTTATCCTCAATTTGATTTTATAAAATAAAATTTTAATTTAGAATCTTAATAAATCCGACCCGGCCCACATGGGACAATCATATTTATAGTGGTTGATTGCATTTTCGTCCAGTATTTTTGCATTTAAACATCAGGTCAAATTACAAATTTAAAGTAATTTGATCTAATAAAAATTAAAAACAAATAGTGCAACACATCTCCCAGCTCTTTACCATCCATATTTCCTATTTAAAGGTTTGTCATGTTACACTTTTTGTTCTATAAGTTTCAACAAAAAAAATATTTTTTCCGTCTATTATCAAATTTTAAACGTTATTTTCAACCCACATAAAATATATTTTCTTAATTTGTAGAATGAGTTAATATTATGTAAACTCATAAATACAAGTAAATATATATATATATATATATATATATATATTTCACTAATTTAGAAATTTATCATTAAGTTTCCTGATCTTTAATTGAAAAATTCAAAATCCTATGGTGTTGTTAGTTAAGTTCTTTATCATATCACACCTAAAATAGTGTGATCTACCAAGACAACTAAATTAGGAATTCTATAAAACCATAACTAAATTCTAAATCCTCACCAAGTCTACATCTTTATAATGCACTATCTCAAGTGTGATAGTGCCAGGATTGCACCTGTACTTTTTTAAGTTTTATTCCTTCTATAAAAATATGTTATTCTGCCATTAAAATTGTTTAAAGAAACCCAAGTATTACTAGGCATAATTTTGCACTCTTATCCACTTGAAAAACATTTGGATACCAATCTTGCACTCTTAACAGGATCACATCTTGAGTTGCACTTAGCATTTAAATATGTAAATCTATTTTTCAAGAAAATTTCTCTCTTGTAATTTTTATTTTAAATTGAAGAGCGTGATACATTTTATTAGAGTAGGTGATGTTGTTCACCTAGAACGAAACTGATAAGACGTTTTCCCTATATCTGTCTTGTTTTAGGTAAGATGGTAATATTTTTATAGATATAATTAAAACAAGATGCGCGTTATTAGAGAGGTAAGGAAATAAAAATAAGTAGCAATTATTAAAATAATCCATTTTTAATGACTAAAAACAAATTCAACGCCACTTTTTAGTGTTTAGCGCATTTGATATGCTTTTTATGCATCTTCAATACGTATTTATATACTCAACACACGTTGCACTATTTAGGAGGATAAAATATCGTCACAACATGAAACAATCACATGTGGTGATGAAGTTTCGCACAAACATCACAATTGACAAGTATTGTAATGAATTTTGACGATTAATGATAAAAAAAATGACGTAATTTGTTAACAAAATGATCTTTATCAAGTTAATTGAATTTAGTGTAAAAATTTAAGCGTTTTGGGTGGATTCACAATGCTTTTCATATTCATAATAGCGGCGTGAAAAATCGGATAAAAAGTTAGAATTTCAACTATTTTTGACTATTTTTTGTTATAAGAATGAATGTTGAATGATTTTTTTTAAAGTTGGTATTAAATTGTAGTAAGAAAATAACAGAAAATTTAAAAGATTGAACATAACGTATGGTTTAGAATAGAAACACATGATTTGTAGGTAACATGTGAATGACATATCATTAGTGATGTTGAGTATAATATGTGGTACATTATTTGTAGGCAAACGCAAATCACACATGGTTAGTGATGTTAAAGACGAAAGTGTTTTGGGCAGTTTTCTTTCAAAGTTGGAGGAGTTGGGGAGAATGCCATTTGGGGATTTTTTGACAGTTTTCAATAGGTTGGGGAATTAATCAGTGAGTGAGTTAAACAAAATTGACCAAAATATCAAATAGAATACCCATTTTACCCTTAGAATGCTCTTCCTCTCCCTATATAAAGCTACCTATATAAAGTAAGGGTGGATACGAAACAAACCGAATGCAAATGCGAATATGTTTGGGTTCGCTTTGTTTGATATACAGGCTGACTCACGTTCAGTTCGTGTTCGGTGAACAATTGTGCAGAGGGGTTTGTGATTCGCATTCATGCGAGCAACGAGAGTTAGGGTTCGTTCGGCAGGCTCATGACTATTGAAACAAACGAACATGTTCATATGAACATGTTTGTTTGGCGGATAAATTGGCAAAATACAATGCAAAATTGAGCCAATTTTCAGCTTTTTCGTTTGTTTAATTTTTTCCTTCAGTGAAAACAACAAAAGGCCTTTAATGAAAAATGTGATTTTTCAACCTCACTTTTGGAATCTAGATAATCACTGATAGATATCCTTTCAAACTCATTGCAAACAAAATTTCTAAAAATTGACATAGGCATTGGTGCATTAACATCAAACAATGTTCAAAAATCAATCATATATACAAAACAAATGAACTGACTCAAGAATAATAAGAACTACACTCCTTCAACCAAGCAGAAAAGGAATATAAATTATAATACAAAATTACAGGCGCCTCATTCACATACATATTCATTTGAAACCAAACACATAAAATGACTAAAGTCAACCAAATGTTGTGCTTTCAGTCTTACGGGTATTTTCCAGACAAATAGTTGAAACCACTCTCATCTTCCAGATTAAACCTCTCCTCCACATCAGCAGAATCCACATCCAAATCAAGATTCAGTTGATCATAAGCCACTGGAAAATTAGATTTCCTACCATGACTAACCAAGAAGGGCACACTACTTCTATGCTCCGAGGATAGGAGGCAATTCCTATAAAATGCTACACTAGAATCACGAACTCCACCTTGTTGCAATAGAAAGTTTGATTTAATTGCTTTGGCTACTGAATTTTGCTGTCTATTTCTGGCCCTCACTCCACTAGAAAGCCTACCACCATTAAGTTGTGCCATAGTCATTGTAAAGTGCCAGTACTGTAACAAAACAAACTTGCAAAAGCAAAACATCAGAATTGAAAACTGAAAAACAACCGTTCACAATATCAATAATTAGTTATAAAGTTAACTATAACAACAGACAATGTTATTAAAAAGAAAAGATTGTTCAATAATCATCAAATTGGTTGACACTTAAAGAGTAAAATAAGCATTAAAAATAGATTAAGATAACCAATAAGAAACGAAACAGAACAGAGAATACAGTTACAAAGCATCACAAACCTCAAGAACAACTTCACACATAATCATAAATAACTAAATAATCACATTTCCAATAATAAATATGCAGTTTCTCCCCAGGCTTCTGCACAAAATTTGGCCACCATCACAAAATAAACTAAAAGATTCTGAAAGTGGGTTGCACACTAGCACATAGCAACTACTAGTGCATTAAAATTCTAAAACTATATCAAATCCACTCAATTTAAGAACTATGGCCCGGAAATCCTTTAAAGTCATTGACCAAGAGTATATAATAGATGCACAAGGGGGAAAAGTTAAATAACAACTGCATGTACATCATCATCGCATCACATAGCACAACAAAACATTTCAAAACATTTGCGCACATAAACCATCAATTGAGACTAAAAAATGGAACCATGAAAACTATGCTACTACCAAGTTTACAAAACATCAATTTAAGCACAAAATTTATAATGATACCTGACATTCCTGAAGAAAATGGATAGGTAAGGTTTATTCTTTTCAGAAGAATGGAAATTATTAGATTATTTAGAAAGAGGAATTATGTTGTGATACATGGAAGGTAATACCTGATTAATAGGGATTTACCGCTGTGATTCACATAATTTTAATTTCTATTTAAACGTAAAGATTATAGTGGATAATGTTATAAAGTGTAAGACCAAGTGGAAGAATATTAGAATTATTTTTTGCAAATTAAGGTTAATTTTAATAATTTTCATAAGGGTAAAATGGTTTAACACTTTATAAGGGCATAATTGTCTTTTTGACAATTAGTATAAAAGGCCACCAATTTGTGTTTGATAGAGACACAAGCATTTTTAGAAAAATACAAAAAACAGGTCCCCAAAATCTACCGAATTTAGAACCCATCCCATCTAAAGGTTTTAGTACGTATCTTGGAAGTATTGGATTTTAATATTGACGAGGACAACCTTCTTGGTGAGGAATTGCAGTAACTAGTCTCCGGATTGTAGAAATTAACCATGGCAGGAGGTACGTTTCCGAATCTGAAATCTAAAATTGAATGGTTATCATAGGATAACATGCATGTTAGATGCCTTACATAAAATACAAACCGTAGTAGCAGCATAACTTCTTCGTTACAGTTATAAATGGTTGGATTATGATCGGGATGGGATAGAGACGAGGAGGGAAATGGACAAGACTGACCGAAAAAGTGCATGTCAATCAGATTTTTGAGAGAGAGGAGAAGAGAAGGAGATGAAGGTTGTCTAGAAGATGCGTGGTAGATTCCTTTTATGTCCAGACAAAATGATGTTGTTTTGTCTTTCAAACAAAACAGTGGCATTTTGTCCATTACGCAAAACAACAACGTTGCTATAACCAAATGAATAGTTTGGTTAAAATCGAACTGTTTGTCACACTAGGTTTAGGTTCATATTCGTTTTTTTGAATACCCGCATGCAAGCTCATATTCATGTTCAATTTGCCTTATGCCTATATCGTTTCGTGGGTGAACAAAGCGAGCTCGAAAACAAGCATGAACGTGTTCACTTTGTATCCAGCCTTAATATAAAGAACACTTTCTCATACCGACATTAGAATTTTTCATTAATTTGTTATTCGATAGGATAGGACGAAGTTCATGTCGATAGTTCATTTTTTCAGGTATTTATGTGAATTAAATTTGAAATTTTATTTTATGTTAAATTTAGATATTGCATAGTAGGAGGTTAATTGAAATATTATGTTTTGTCGTAATAATTAGGAAACATAGTTAAACTTAAGAAAGATTCTATTGAAATTAGAATACGACTAAAGGAAGGGGGGATTGGGTTATGGTTTAGTTAAAATTTACCATATTCATTTTAACATAATTAAAAAAAAATGTAGTTGGTAATTAATAAACCATAAATTATAAACCCATAACTGTAGTACAAAAATTGTAGAAAATAAACATTAAATTATAAAGTCAAAAATCATAAAATGTTAACCATTGAGACTAAATCGTAAACCGTAAACTTCAAATCCTAAATCGTTAAACCTTAAATTATGAAACCTCAAGCTATAAACACTAAATATGAAATCGTAAAATCAAAAATTGTAAAAGGTTAACCACTAAGACTAAATTATAAACCTTAAACCCTAAATCATAAAATCTTAAGTCATAAACCCTAAGTAGCAAACCATAAACAGTTAAACCCTATACCCATAAACCATAATCTGTAAACCCTAAGTTAAACCCTATACCCATCAACCATAATCCATTAACCTAAAACCCAAAGAGTCTAAATTATAAATTGTAAATCGGAAACCTTAAACTAGAAAACTGTAAATCGTGAAACCTTAAATCATAGAGCATTAAGTCGTAAATCATAAATTATAAAACCTATGCCTATAAACCATAAATTGTGAACACAAAACTTGAATCTAAATCATAAATCGTAAATCCCAAATTCAAAATCATAAAACCCTAAATCTTGAAACCTTTAACCATAAACAGCTAACTTGTAACTTTAAGTCATAAAATGTAAACGGTAAAGCAAATTTTTTTTTAATTTCTTACAATATTTTCTTACAATCGTAAACAGTAAACCCTGCAACTAAAAATTTTTAATTTATAAATATAAGACATACAAATAAATGTTAGATTGAAATGTTGGGTTATGTATTGGTGTGTTATGATGGGAGGTAGATCACAAATAATGAGACAATGAAATATGTCAAAGAGTGAGAGGATGTGATAAAATTCCTTGAAAACACAATATTGGAGGGTTTGATAGAAGCGTTAAGTGAAGTGTTACAAGTAGATTGAAGGCAAAACAATATGAAGTTATCAATGAGACCACTTAACGAGGAAAACAAAAAGCTATTATACATCACTTCTGATCGATGTGTCAAATGTTTTATTGGATTGTTTATTCATATAGGACAATATATTCCAATCTATGTTTGATTCACCCCCAAATAAGTTTATCCATTAAAAACAATTAGCTAATATGAGTTTCAACAATAGAATGTGTGGAGTAGGGCTTCGAAGGGGGTATTGACCATAATAAAGACAATGCGAATGAGGATGTGGACAATGATGATGATTATATTGATTAGCTAGTTGAAAAATGTGACGATGATGACTATGAAGCAGAGGTGCCCATATTAAATATGGATATAAAATAAAAATTTAGTCATGATAATTTTGGTGATTTCAAAACAAAATCGTATGGTCAGTTTGGCGTAAGAGGTACAGGTTATTTCAAAGAAACATAGTTTATGCAAGGTAATATGCATCATGTTAAGCATGACATATTTAAATGGTTACTTTAACACCTAAAGCTTCCTTTTATATCCAATGTTGCACAATTGAAGATTGAAGGTGTAAAGTTAAATATGCATGACATATTCCCAAATAATAAAAGTTTGATAGATGTTTTTGGTAAGCGTGTAATGGAAAATGGATACCAGTTTAAAACTTTTACGTCAACTACATTACTATAGGTGGTAAGATGTGTTAATAAGGCATGAAAATTTTATGTTTGGGCGAAGAATGGGGAGAGTCTAATTTCTTTGAAGTGGGTTGACTCAACTTTAGGCACACTTATCTTTAATATTAAATAATGTTTCATCATAGACAAGTGATGACATGAACATCAGGGCAAATGTTGATAACAAGGTTCATCATAGTCAGTAATATATACCAATAAAAGGAAATCATAGTGGATGTTACTTAAAAGTATAAGATAAACATATTATATGCATAGGCACGATGAGTAGAGAATTGGACATTGTAATCAATGTGAGGTTACCATAGAAGTCATGTGCTCTACTTTTAGAGTACTGCTATAACTTTGTGCTTTGAAGCCTAGGTACAATGGTAGCGTTAGACACAAATAAGTGACTACGATTCAAGAAATTTTTTATGGCCTTAAGATATAGTATAATGGTGTTTTAACGTAGCATACAACTGGTTATTTGCATTGACAAATCACATTTGAAAAGCACACATTTAGGGACTATAATCGTAGTTGTAATAAATGATGAAAATAATCAAATTTATCCTATTGCATTTGGTGTATGTGGTTGAGAAGATCATGGATCATGAAGTTAGTTCTTGTCTAATTTGAGGGAGAACATTGGCAATGTCCTTATATTAGCCATTATATCAGATCATTATATAAGTATATTTTCTGTCATTGTTAAGGTATCTTGGATGTGTATCATGAATGTTGCTACTACCATATTTTGAATAACATGAAGACAAAGTTCAAGGGTCATTTAAGAATTATGACCTTGTTTTGAAGAGTTATGAAGGCCTACATGGTTATATTGGAAAGACATGTCAAGCATTAGAAAACATAATCCTCTATATGGTATAGTATCTTAGCAAGGTTGGCTATGAGAAATGGGCAAGGTCATAGTTTTTAAGGGTATGGTACAACATTATGATGACAAATATTACCAAGTCATTCAATACACTTGCCATGCAAAAGGTTTACCCGTAACCATGCTCAATGAGTTTATCTAGCATACTCTCTAGAGAAGGTTTTATGAGAGAAAAAGCTATATAGGTTAGTATAACATTACCTTTTTAGTAGTTTTATTATCATTGATTCTTTTAGTAACATTGCATTTTTCCATGTTTTAGCTACTTGTACTACTGTCATCATTTTGTGCATTAAAGACAAGCCGCCAATCATGTATGAAAGGCATCCAACTTTGAGGTGCATCTTTTGAATAATGATCAATATAAAATTCTTATTAATAGACAAAAGACTACCATTTTTGACATATAAGAATGTGCCTGCATGTGTTTTAAATTCTAGTTGTCTCGAATCTAGTGCAAACATATAACTATTATGATTAAACATTTGAATGTGATCACATGTATAATGTGGGTACATCCATATCACAACACTCCCTTTTTACAAATAAGTTTATGCAAAGATAGTTAATCCATTAGGGGATCATATTGATTAAGTTCAACACAATGTTGTGAGACAGATGTTGCCACTATGATTGATGGACATCATACTAGATGTCTAACCAACTAAGATATGATTCCTAACCAAGGATAAGATATTGTGCCAAGACATTATAGCTGTTATCAACAACCTAACAATACCAAGCTGACCTATAAGAGTTTAATGCTTATTCCAAAAATACACCCCTTCATCTAGTGGACGAAATAATAAGAAATAATTTGACACAGTATTATTGTATGATGAAATAGTGAATTATCATTATGTTATTATTCCTATATTATTATTGTTAATGTAACCTTTGTAATTGTTGTTAATGTAACCTTTGTTATTGTTATTAATGTAATGTTTGTAATTGTTACTAATGTAACATTTGCAATTGCTATTAAAACAATCTTTGTTATTGTTATTTATGTAATATTTGTAATCGTTGTTAATGTAATCTTTGTTATTGTTGTTTATGTAATATTTGTAATTGTTGTTGATGCAATCTTTGTTATTGTTGTTTATGTAATATTTGTAATTGTTGTTGATGCAATCTTTGTTATTGTTGTTAATATATATTGTTTAAGAGAACAATTATTGATTATTTGTTATTTGTGTAACTTTTATGTGCCCTATTGTCAGTCATGAATTTGTAAGATTGGCCAATGCATACATAATGGACACATATAATACATAAATCCATGCACACATATATAGAAGTCCCAAATAAAAAAAATACATATATCAATAAACAAACACACACACACACACATATACACACACAGAGACACACATATTAGTCGATAGTGGCAAAAAATAATTGAGTGGCCAACCATATACATATAAGCCTTGTGTCTTAATATGCAACCTCGATGGTGTGGTTGAGGGTGAGAGACTCAATATGCCATAACTTGTAGACTTTCTAGACTTAGGCTTCTATTATGGTATCTTTACAATCATGTCAAGCTTGAATGCATCAAGGAATGTTGGAGAGCGACATCTTTTTAATATCACATTATAGCCATCAAGTAGGGTATGTCCTCTATGTAAATCGACATCCTCATCCTAAAAGAATCCTTATTGGTCATATAACTTTAAGATGAATCATTCAAGGTGGTCGTCTACTCTTGAATATCTAACACCTTGTACACCTTATGTGCATTATCAAAATTAATTGGGATAAAGACTTGTAACATTGAAATTGTTAATCACTTTTGAAATTTAATTAATGACGTTCATTAGTTAAAATAAGGATAAATTAATACCTCATGCATCTAACACCATGGCTGGAAATGAACTCCTAAGATAAGTGGCCCCTTGATCAATGATGTGTATAAGATTGACTATCGAAATGTATTTGATTCCTTAGCAAAATCTTTTAACACGTAAGGGAGATGCACAAAAAAAAAAAAAAAAAAAAGAAAGAATTATTGTCTAATCCTGTCAGATGTCAATGAGCTTATTAACTTAATGGCATTATAATACTACAAGGAATGATTCCTCGTGCTGTAAATATAAATAAAAAAACATGCAATGTTAGAAACAAAAAAATTTTATGGTTGCCATCAAATACAAATGTAACCTCATACTTTAACCGTAAGCTATCTAGTAGGCTCAACCATAATTGTCTAGAAGGGCTCATTCAATTATGATTCTATACTGTGCACTATACAGACATCAGAATTTATCGTGTAGTCATTCCAACATCTAAAGGTTAGCTCACGATTTATGGCTCGATAGACCATCGATTAGCAAACTAGACATTTTGTCATATTAGGGCACAAACTATTTCTATATATTCTTTTTCACCAATGATTGTGAATCATACGTACTTATTATGAAACCAAGATAAGTCACTATAAAAGGAGTTAAATTCAAAACGAAATAAGCAAATCAGTAAAATTAAAAAAAAAATTATTAAATAAGTAAAATTCAAAAAAATTATAACGACGTAAGTCTATATCTAAATCTCTACACAGTCGATCAAAGACTATAACAGTTTCTCCTTTTTTAGATGCCCTTGTAACACATTATGTTATTAAGAAAGTTGCGAGTTATTGTAAATTAATAAGTGACATTTTATCAAAGCTATTTACTAACCTAAGAGGGAGGGGACTTGAAGATGTCAACGGGGTCATCAATAGGGATGACTACATCTTTGACCTTCTTTAATATGGTAGCCTCTTAGTATGCTTCTTTGAACACCTAGGTTAATGATAGTAACATATAACAATAATTAGTTTTTAGTAAAGTATCAAGATAAAATATAAATTACATCATTATATTGACTTCTTTGGTCAAAGTATCAGGAGATTTGCCATATTTTTTTGACTATCCTCCATGTGTATGAGTCACACCCATTGAGGCTTGGAAAAATTTCAACAATATGTTATTGAAAAAATGTCGAAGACTTTGTCAATCATTTCATAAATTCGGGTGTCACTAATGGGTTTAGGAATAGTAGTTACTGGATTAGAAGCTTGTCCAAGTGGTTTGCCTGATGGAGGGTTATCACCTTTGTAACCCTGCCAATTAAAGAAAAGTATATTATTGATATTATTTATTATAAACCAAGTGCATTTTTATTTGCCTCTAGCCCATTTAAAATTTTCATCAAAATGAGCCTTTAGTTAGCCTATTCGATCATCGAGTTGTAATAAGTGATCCTTTAGGTCTTTAAGATGATTGACGATGATACTCCCCCATCTCTCAATTGATTGCTTATCCATCCACTCTATCGAGCGGTTGATAGCAGGATGTGCATACTCGGGGTGCTTTATAGGTCGTTGTAAGAGGCATGTGGTTGGGCCTGACCTAGTACATTGTGGTAGATGCTTTATGACCTGGGGCTTAGATGAACTTGTGTTAGCAATTACCACTAGACTATGAGTGGGAGCTTGATTTGCCAATGCAGTTGAAGTTTTGCCATCTAATATGCCTAGGTATATTAGCATATTGGAGTAGTATCTCTTTACACGTTTTGCCTTAGACAGACGTATGTCGATAATGACGCCATGTTATTATTCATTAACAATAGTTGGTTAATACCACATAATCACAATTACATTTTATTTATTTATTTACTGAACATAAATTGATTTTATTCTTTAATTACTAGTTATCACCAAAGATGGTCGAAATATCATCCTACTTAGAGATGTCTTTCATCTTCCATTTAAGAATACGAGGGTGATTATAGATAAATCTAAGCTCTACAAAACTCTCCAAAACTACAAAAAAAAAAAAAAAAAATTATAAAGTTGTTACTCGTATGCTTAACATAATCAATAAAAATTAAATAAATCATTGTTAACTTAAAAAAAAAAAATCATAAACTGCAACACTTACTTGAAAAGCCAATTCAAAACCCATAATCATATATTTAATCAACAATGTGCCTAGCTTCTTTTTTAGATCTAACAATGCTATTAATAAGTCAGGCGAGTCTTTTATAGATTTTAATGTTAGCTCCCATATCTAGACTCCTCAACGATAGACATTAAATGTCTCCAAGTCATCAACCATATATAAAACTTGTTTCTGGACCACATTTCTATTGTCAATTCCTAATAATTCATAGTGACAATAGTATAACAAAGCTATCTTCAACAAATCCTCGTTATTGCTTTGACATCTCTTCTTGTCTCATACCTCATGTAAGTCTACGTATGTAATAGATGGAAAGCCCCCAAAATAATTGTCTTAGATGCCTGAACCCTAAACATCTCATAAAAATTGCCACATACCGTTTTTATTACGAAACCTCAAGCCCATGATATTTCTGAACTCATATGGTTTGTAACTCATATCAATCTCGTTAACCTTAAACCATAGCTCGTCATTGGAGTTCCCCCTCATCACTAACCTTAACATCATCTAATGCACTCAAACTTCACTAAATATATTGTTTCGTAATAACAACAAGTGTCTAAAACATGTGTCCCTAAACATCCTTTACTGTTTTTTTGACAAATTTCTCTGAATCTCTCTCATCGCATCGTGCACGTTATTGGGTATCATTATACTCCACCCTTTGCCTTTTAGTCCCAGTTGAAATGCAGAAAAACATAGTTTTTTTTCAGTCACAATTTATCACCAAAACATCATACATTTATTTTAACAACATTCCAACATTAATTTTCATCCAAAATAGTCAAAAATCAATAAAAAATTTCATGAAACCAATTCACAAAATCCATAATCTAAACACCCTAAATCCATAACAAATACCATAAATCTCTACCCTAAAGTATTCTAAACATGATGTAGATCAATTTACTTCACGTTTTAATGATGAATTTTATGTGGTGGCATGTAACTAGGCGCTGTGTCAAAATGTAGACAAATATAGTTTTTTTTTTTTTGGCCACAATTCATCACTAAAACATCATACACCTATTCTAACTACATTCTAATATTAATTTTCATCCAAAATAGCTAAAAGTCAAACAAATTTCACAAAAACTAACTAATACAACCCATAATCTAAACACCCTGAATCCACAATAAAAACCATAAATCTTTACCTTAAAGTATATTAAACATGATAAGGATCGATTTACTTATCTTTATACTTATTTTCGTTGTCAAAAAGAGGTTAAAAATTGCATTGATTTTCGGAATTTTTTTTTAAAGTTTTCACATTTTGGAGTCTCGTTTGAGTGGTGGAGTTGTTATATATAAAGTATTTTCATAATTTTAATAACTCAAAATTCAGCCAAACGGTAAATCTTAAATGCAAAATTCTTGGGTTCACACAATTTCTTCATGTTGTGACAATGCTACCTCTTTCCAAACAATGCAATGTATGTTGAGTAACGAACACGTGGAGGGTATGCATACAAAACATGTCAAATATGTTAAACGCTAAAAAAACATTAAATTTGTGTGTAATAATTAAAATTTTAATAAAATTTCCTAAAAATAAAGCATATCCCTTAATGGATGAGAGGTTACGTATCAAATGATATTATTTGATATCGAATTTATGCACTTCGTTTGGAAGGAACTAAATCAACAATGAAATCATTAAAACTCCTAAATAAATATAAGAGAAAATCAAACAGCCCTTGCAAAAGCATTTAAAAATAAGTAAACCCGTCTAAACAAATATATAGCCCAAGATCCTTCTTAAATCCTAAACATACAAGTGATTTTTCATCTTATATTGAAGGAAATGATGTTTACAAATGGCTAGTAGAACAAAATTCACTGAACTCGCTTGGACAAGCAGTAGCTCTTACACCCCGTGCGGAAGAATAATAATGTAACTCTTTGAGACCTAAAAATCAAGAAAAAAACAAAAACTCCTGTAACGTTGGGACGGCTGCATTCGAAAGTGCATTCACTTCTAGACTCTCTCTGGGTCTCTACAGGACCTGAATTTAATATAATTTAATCAAATGGCTTCGTTCCAAAACCAAGGATGAACAACGAAGATCTGGCCAATTAATGAACATCATTAACTGTCTAGAGCGTCGTAGCATCTGGTAAAATGGCCTAGCAGAGGATGGAGTGCCACCAGCTGGGCTTAAGCCAGATATAGACCTGAAGCAAGCAATTTGATGTCATACAAAAATACAATATATAAGCAACAAAACAGAAAAAAAAAAAACAAAACAAAAACAGAAGTGGTAAGAATTGATTTATTTTACCTATGCATTCCATTTTGAGCAGCTACTTTTCCCCCCTCCTATAAAACTATCCCATCAACACCAGTTAATTGGATCCGCTACAAATTTTGCACACATTATTCCCCCCTTGAAAGAAGAAAACCATAGTATAAGCAACTAGATGAGAGAAACAAACATGTGCATCACCAAACAATTAAGCACCGTTCCCGACCTTGTATTATTCTTTCCAGCTAGTCCCTTTGGTGGGACAGTTTTTCCCACTATCTTCATCTTACCAATATTAACAGATAGTGCTATGTGTTTGTGTAAAAAATGAAATTGTTACAATAATCTAATTCATTAAAATTTTACTCAATAACTCTATGAAAGTAAAGGTAAATTCAATTGATCGATTTTCGATCAAAACAGAAAAAAATGAAAATAGACAGAAACTACAATATGAACGAGCCATTTGATACAGGATTTTCATGATCTTGTTTTATTTTATTTTTTTCCATCCAATCAAATTTAGATCTATAATTAATATCATTTATAAGTCCATAAATAGATATTTCACTAGCGTACCAGTAATTATTTGCATACATTTTAATCCAATCGAATGGTAGAACCTTCTATGGCATAAATGTTTTACCCGGTCTCTATTAATGTATTAGAGGAAATGAGAAACAGAATATAAACAGAAACACAGCAATTCAAGAAATGGAAAAAGTCACAGAGAGAGCTCCAATATTTGTATGTTAAAATGTCAATACTTGAATATGGACTTCATAAAGCAATTAAGTATGAAAATCCGACCCTGAATTAATTACACCAAATGAAGAAACAAGGGAAGTAATACTTTAAAAGAGAAGGCTAAGTTCGTGTTTAAGAAGGTTGTAAGGTTTTTTTGAAACCAAACATAATTGTCTTCAACAAGTAAATAGCCTCTTGTACATCAGTGGCAGAATGCGAGGGCGGCTCCTGTTCTAAGATCTGAAAATTTGTATGTGTACAAGCACAGCTCAGAAGCTGATGAGATCGTCTTTCGGATTTTGCTGCTTCTTTGAATCATGTCCACCTTCAGATGTACCCCCACTGCCTTTTTTACCAAAAATCATTTCGTCAAGGTCATCCATCATGTCATCATTGCTTGCTCCATGTGATCCACCTCGGGAACCAGCTGGTTTTCTAATAAGAGCATCTTCTTTTGTATGACGAGGAGACTCATCAGCCTCGACAGCTACAGGAATCATAGCAGGTTCTGGCTCAGCACGTGCCACTGATGGCTTCTTCAATTCCTCATACTTGGAGAGAACTTTCTGGATCTCATCATTCACGTTCAATGCTTCAAAGAGTAACGGCTCGTTATCTCCTGCAGTTTCAATGATTCTCTGGACAGTGTATTGAGATTGATGACACTGTTGTATGATTGTCGCGGTCAAGTCATCCTGCCAAGTGGAAGTATACCTTTGCATATAAGATCTTTTGATCAATATCCAGAACTCAAAAAGATATATAGACAATTGCCTTAAATAACCTTGGCATAAAGATGTCCACTCAACAAGAACAAAAAGAAAACAAAAAACCTTGGCAATAATATCATAAACTAAATAAAACTGGCACAGAGATTACTCTAACTATTTGTACACTTTCACAAACTCTTCCACCCCTGCGCCCCCAAAAAAAAAGAGACCTTGCAGCCAGAACTGCCATAAAAGAAACTAAGTCAGAAAGCTTCCCAGCTAAGATGAACAGATGAGAACAATATGTCCTCAAATTATTTTGCGAGTATTGTTTAGACATTCTTAGGATGTTACTTTGCACTACACAGACAAAAATGGTCCAGTGCAAAATAAAGTTGTAATAGGTCCTTATGTTGTAACTGATCTTTCAAAATAGGTTGAAATAATCATATTTAATTTATCTTGAGATTCAACCAGCTAAATGCATTACAGGATTATAGGATAAACTGCAACGAATAACTGGCAATAAAAAAAAAACAGAATCTACTGTGGCCTATCAAGTGGGATTTAGTGGTACAGATCTGAATAACAAGCCACTGGCATTTTAATCTGTATAAGTAGTATACAGTCATATAACCAGGACTTAAGTCAGTGTTGGAGAGAACATATTCAAGAATTAAGGATTAACTTTTCATGATCTCCTCAAGCCCTAAAATTTGTGCTTCCATAATATTTTCTCTCTCTTCTCTCTCTTCAGTCTTCTCTAACCATTTTCTTCCTCCTTTGTCCAACATCACAATTACACATCATTCTTTAAAAAAAGTGTAATTTCCAATACATCTGCATAATTAAAGCAACAAAGAAAACTTATCACTTCATCAATCGGGTCATTGACTCTCTCACCAAGTAGTAACTGTTACCTTCTTACTGATGAAACCAACACCTAAAGATGGGGCTAGTTTCTGCTTAAAGCTAATAGCCTCAGAGCCTCTTTGGAAACAAAGCAGACAGTACAGTAAACACCATGTAAGGCTGTATTGGATTTTTTACTAATATTGAATATAGATTGAATTCAACATGGAGAATGAGTATTAATACGAAATGCATTGAATAAGGGGGCATAATACAAACAAGAAAAAAATTAAAGGAATAAGAAGTAAGGAGAACCTCACTAAAGCCTCCTAGGAGTCTCACCTTTAAGAATTTTATTAGTCTTGCAACTAAAAATACAAAAGAATTTTTAGTCACTCACTCTCCAAAAAGAAAATATTAAGATAATGCCATTAAGTCAGCTAACGAAAAATTTGATAGTAAGAAATATTCAGTTCCAATAAGAGAAGATTTCCTAGTAATGAATACAAATTCAAATACAAACAAATAAGATTAAAAGTCGTCTCATTTATAACCAAAGAACAATATAAATCAATTGGGCAAATTACACAAATACCCTTTTTTCTATATAATTATCCCTAATTGCAAAACTTAAAGAATAATTACAATAAAAAAAAATTACGGTGGAGAGACTCTTAGAAAAAAATTCTTCTTTGACTATGAGTTTGCTCTTCTTTGTTTCTTACCTTGAATCATCTATTAAACACCCAAATCTCAGATTTAGTTATTATTTGTTACTTTGTTTTTCATTCAACACAAAAATAAAGATTTCAAGTTAAATTTGTTACAGCTGCAGTTGGCATCACAAAATATCCATCTAACTAAAGAGTTGCTTTACTACACACCTATGAGGACTTTCAATAAGAGACTACACCTTTGAGTTTGTCACATAATTCAGTTGATACTGGACTATAAGAGGTTTCAGCTCCATCATTTGAGCATAAATTCTATTTCTAAGTATCTACTAGTAGACCAAATATCAGACTGGAATAACAATCTATATGATTGACTTCGATAATCACTATCCTGAGAATGTTTCTTGACAACAACTTGAGACTTCAGAGAAGTCAAATTAATAAACTAAATTGAGAAATACTAAATAAGAGAACTCACATTTTTATATCACATCTAGGTCCTGAAGGACCAAATTTCAATCAGATCAGAAGAAGTATGCATATAATGCTATAGGACAGCTGATATGATGTTAGAAAAATACCTGCAAAACATCTTGTTGGGGCGAAGAGGATAAAACTGTTGTAAGAAGCTCAATACTGTTTCGTGCCACATCAAATGCTTCCTTTGTTTGTTCAATAGAAAAACTTTGCATGTGAATATCATGAATATCATGTTGCATTTGCTGTGCAAGAGAAGCATCCACTTCTGGTGCTGATCGGGGAGGAGTGAAAATAGGTGCCAAACTCTCATTGTCACGTCCTGGAAATTGAATGCCCCTGGATCTTAAACTCTAAAAATGGAAAGCCATAAGAAGAAAAGGTCAGAGTCATAATTCTAAAATTGCTTAAGAAATATACAAATTTGTCCAGCCTAACAGAAAACCACACATTTTGCCTCCACAAGTTTATTGGAAATTTATTAAAACATATTTAAAAATAACAAGAAAGTTACATACTATGTCTGGATCAATCTTAGAGCAGAATGAGCTAAAATATTTAATAATACTCAAAAAAATTTTAGACATTAGATGATTAATCCCTTCATGTTAAGAGGCATAATCATTAACTGAAAGTCTGAAACTACTATCATTCAAAACTGACAATATGACAAGGAAACAAAAGGAAATAGGTAAAACATTACTTGACTGTTAAATAAGTAGATCAATTCAATTGGATAAAAATCTATAAATAACAAAGCCTAATGTAATCAATATATACATCATCCTTTAGAAAAAATAATGCAATGTTTAATAACATTTGGCATCTTTCATTTTCCATTCGCACTTCGAGGAAACCATCAAATAGTTTAAAAGACTGCATAAGTACCTTGTATGTTTCTTCATAAACAGGCAAGTAGAGGAGTTCTCCTGTTGACTCACCCCAAGATTCAATTAGCATCAAAGCCTTGTTCCTATTATTAACAACGGTTAGAGGATCATCAATCAGCTTGACCATTTCATCAAGAACCCTCTCAGCTGCCACCTCTGAGAAAGCCTTTTCACAATTCTTAACACATGTTTCAAGCAACACCAATGCCAAGTATTGAACCCTGGGGTTTTTCAGCATGATCCTCTTCTTTATGCCACGGATCAATTCAACACTGTTAATTTTCTCATTATTCATCATGTCACAAAGATCAAGATTCATGGCCCAGTCAGGCTCCTCTAAGGTCTCAGAAGTAGCATCCTCAACAAGCTTATCAGCTGGGTTTGGGCCTTGGAAAAGCTCCTTCATTTTAAAGCTCATTTGACTCATGCCTTCACTCATTTTGCGGCTCACCTCAGCCCCTCCAATCTTAAGGCGTTCGCCAAAGGCGCTAACTTTCTCCATCAAATTGTCACTCATCTTCACAAAGCCTTAAAACCCAAAGAATTCTACAGAATGTTAGACTGATTGAGATAAAAGCTACACACGCTAAAGAACCAAAAGAAATATAATAAGTAGTAACACAATAAACATTTGCGTAAAAGAATTCTCTCACTAAAGCAATTCTCATTCATCAATAAAAAATTTCCAATTGCTATCCTGTGAGATTAAAATCCTAACAATTATAGAATAGCATCTTTTAATAACATATAATATCACAGTGGTGACGAAAAACATCACATTTGTAAAATTTAATGTTAACCAATAACTAAATATTTTTTTACCTGTTCATGCTGAATTTTAGTAATATGAAGTTGAATTTCACAAACACATGACCAAGATATATCAATAAGGATCACATGACCAAAAAAGAAAACATTTTATGTATAAGTCAAACTTGAAAGGCCATAGCACAAGAAAGAAGGAATTCACATCAAATAATCCCACCTCTCCCAGAATAATACGTTCCTAAGTTACAGAAATTTAATTAGAAAACTTAAATCAATTAGATCAACCTATTGATTTCAAATCTTTTTAGTGATCAAAGAAGATATCATCATAACACAAACTCAAAATCATTTTCAACTAAAAGAATTGTTAAAACCCATCAAAACCCTAATCCCAAAATCTTCAAACCCATTCCCATGAAGCTGCGAAAATTTTTTATGATCTGTTCAAATATTCAATGTGAGTTTCTCAAATGTCATGGTGCAGGTAGAATTTTCACAAATATCAAAATTAAAACCAGTTCTTACGTCAATTTTCTTCAGTTTTCTCGGGAACCAAACAGGTGGAAATAAAAACTTTTTTCAAATTAAAAAAATATATCAAGACGAAGCGAATTGATCAGAACAATAACAAATTTGGAAATTACGAGATTATCTCAACAAAATTAAAAGAAAAAAAAGAGAAAAAATTCTACCTTTCGAAGGAGAGAATAGAGTTGGTGAGTTGAAATGAATTGAATTAAGTTGAGTTAGGACGAGGACGCGTAACTACTCAGTAAAGTCTATGATCTTGTTACTTGCAGACCAGTCTTTCACACACGTCGGCGAGAAATATGTTTTTTATTTGTTGGGAAAATAAAATAATTAACCAAATTAAATATTAATAAAATAAATTAACCATAACGTATTAGTATTAAACCAAAATAATCATATTTTTTTAATTTTACGTTTAATTATAATAAATATATTTATATTCTTTACCTTTTAAATATCTTTTTATCCATGAAACTTTCTTTTTTGGGTATGAAATAAATACTAAAATATAGAGAATTTCGTAGTAGACATTTTGTTTTTTTGTCCATTTTCGATAAAAAAAATATAGTTTCGTTGTCAAAAACCTTATTAGTGCAGTTTGCATAAACTAGGTGCAACACTACACTAATTAGTATTTTAGTTATTAAATTGTTTTTTTTGGGCACAAAATAGATACAAAAATGTAAAAAATTTCGTAAAGAATATTTTGATTATCTTTTTGTCTACTTTCAACTCTAAAAAATATCATTTTGTTGTTAAAAACCTAGATCATGTAGTGTTGTACTTGATTTGCATAAATTACAAAAACCAGGTTTTTGGCCACAAAACGATAATTTTTTGGGTGTCAAAAGTGGATAAAAAGGAAACTAAAATATTCGTTATAAAATTCTTTACATTTTGGCATCCATTTTATGCCAAAAAAAATATAGCTTGATGGTCAAAAAACCAATTTGTACTGTGTTGTACTTGGTTCGCGTAAATCATACAAACCTAATTTTTAGCCATGAAATGATATTTTTTTGACATTCAAAATAGATAAAAAAGTAATCCAAATCTTTATTACAAAATTTTATATATTTTGGTATCTATTTTGTACCAAAAAAACATAGTTTTATGGTTGAAAAACTAGTTTGTGTGACATTGCACTTGGTTCGTGCAAACCCCCATGAACTTGGTTTTTGGCTAGACAATGATGTTTTTTGACTTAAAAAATAGACAAAAAAGTAACTAAAATATTCATTACAAAATTATCTATATTTTATTATTTATTTCATGCTAAAAAATGGAGTTTCATGGACAAAAAGGTATCTAAAATGTGAAGAGTATAAATATACTTATAATAGTCAAAAGCAAAATTAGTATAAATAATATCATAATTGGTGGAATTGAAAAATATGGTCATTTTAGTTTAATCCTAATATGCTATGATTAATTTGTTTTATTAATATTTAATTAAGATTAATTATTTTATTTTTCCTTTTTTCTTTTTATTAATAAGAAAAAGCCATGAATTTTGTATTATTTTTTGGTAAGAGTTCACTTTACACCCCATAACTTTAAATTTGACTTCATATTCTTTAAAACTATCCACTTAATTCTTGTTAGTTTTTAAGTAAAATAATGTGTGAATAATTTTGATTATTAAATGAAAAATTGAAAGCGAATTGGAGAATTTCAGAAATTTTGAGAATCAAGAGGGGATATCATTTACACCATAGATTCTAAATTCTAAATCTTAAACCTTAAATCTTATGTATGCAATTATTAATGAAAAAAGTTATATAAGACATATTACCTTTAGAATATTGGGTTGTGCACTTTTAGTTCTTATCCAATTGTTGATTAAGAGAAATATCTTTGTCGTTAAGTGCAGTTCTAGTGATCGGAGGGCGTCACTCCAATCAACAGTAAAGAAAGGAAGATAGATAACAAAGAGAACAAGTAAGAGGTGTGTTAGTTTTCTATTTTAAATGATTTTGCTGAATGATTATAGTTTTAGAAATATTGATTTGGTTGATATAAAATGTATGTTGATGATGGGTAAAAGTATGTTAGAAGTTTTATTATGCATTGTGTTTATATCATGAGTAGGGGATTTGTTATGTTAGGCTATAGTTAGTTTCAAGATGAAATAAATATTAGCATATTGGTAGGATTTGCACTTGATGAAAAAGACCAAATATTAATGAAATTATAGAATATGAGATACTCTTATGAATATTGATTTTGTGATGTTTATCTAGTCAGACCTGTTGATATTTTTGGTGATAATTATATGTAAGATGCATTCGATTTCATGAAAATATACTTCAAATAGGTTTACTAAATTAGATAGAATAACTTTATGGTCATCCCAAAGATAGACATGATTGTGACATGCATAATATTTTTCAAATTGTACATGTCGTATGATTGTAAATAAAGTCATGCACAAACATATGCCCAATAAGATATAAACGTTGATATTGGTTGTATAGAGTGTTCGACCCCTAGGTGTTTTAATGATCACATAGATATTGTTAAAAATACTAATTTGCCTAAAGTTTAATATTGTTCATTATCAAAATCGGATAAATCTTTGTTTTGCTGAAACAAGGCAGATGTATGACTGAACATACTAGACATACGACCATACACAGTTCATTTTGAAGTTGTAAATGAAATCTCAAGCACTATGCTTCCTTCCCTTACAAGGATTCATTTTAAGGAGGCATTCTAGACATGCCATATTTGCCCGTACACCTTAGTTGTATGCCTATACATGATCAATTTAAGGTAAATCACAAGTAAGCCCCTCTTATACATATTAGTCTCTTACACGATCAAAGAAAGTAAAAAAAAAAAAAAAAAAAATCTTGGTCAACCATCCATGTACACCCATACTCTTTAAGCATGTATGCTTGTGACACTACATAAAGGAGTCACGATAAGAGGGTCTCGTTCCTATGGTCTCATACATTGTCAAACCTAAAGAAGTCAAAAAACTTATGTATGCCTATACAACATAAATGTGTACCTGTACTCAAGCCAAATTTAAGGCAAATAACATCTCATGCATGCTCCTATGCATGCACTCATATAAGCTCCTGATCTTTTTGAAGTGCTCTTTATGTAAAGAAGTGTACATGTATCCACGATGTATACCCCTACATGAGTTGACATGAGTAATAAATAGTGGAGATTCTATTCGAGGTTAAGAATCAAATTTTTAAGGGAGTCAACTCATGTCAACAACTCATGCCAATAACTCATGCATACATTGATGTAAAAATCATGCAAAGCTTAATCTTTTCAGATGTCAACAACTCTATTTGATTGTCAATGACTCTTCTAGTATACTCATTCTTCTTCTCATATAGTCCTTTAATTCTCTCTCTCTCTTTAGAGCACCATTTCATTTTGTGAGCTCACATTTTGTATGAAGCCTTTGTAAAGGCAATTTAATCACTTATCTTGCTAAAATCTTTGTGGACAAAATCTAGGAGAACTATTGTAAAAAGGGGTGCAATATCAAATAACTAGTATATAGATTCAAAATTTTATAGTGAAACTTCAAGTAGATTGTTTGAAGAAGTGAACGTAAAAGGTTTGTATGGAAAAAATTAGACCACTATAAATTCTTGAGCACTCTTTAACTCTCTCTCTTTTTATTATGCTTGTTATTGCTTTACATTATTGTTTTAAATTGTGTTAAATTTTTTAATAATCTTGTTTAACACTCCCTTTCTCTCTCTAGGATTATTTAAGTCAATAAGGTGTTTTACAATTGGTATCATCAAAGCTTAGACTATAGGTTTATCAAAATTTAATGATTTTAGAGTAAACATATCTTATTAAAATGCTTAGCACATCCACCTTTGTATTTAATGAAGGACATAACATATTAAAGCCACAATTAGTTTATGGTATAAATTATAATTACTTGAAAATTAGGATGAAGTTTCATAAATAATCAATATATTTTAAACTATGGAGAATTATAGCAAATGGTAACTTAGTGCCTAGGGACTCTAGCACAAATTTACCCAAAAATGAATTAAATTATAATGATGAGGAAAAATTACTTAGTTTGAATGCTAAAACTATAAATATGTTGTTTTGGGCAAGACTCTATGAAATTTAATTGTGTTTCTTCTTGTGAATCAACCTAAGAGATTTAGACTATTATTTGGGCAACACACAAGGGAATAAATCAAGTTAAATAATCAAAGATCAAACTCATATTCCAAGAGTATGAGTTGTTGAGATGAAGTCAAAGAAAAACATAACTGACATGTACAAGAGGTGCACAAGAGGTTTTTGAACCTAGTGAATGACTTGAAGGGCCATGGAAAAAGGTTATAGACTGTTGAGTTGCTTAAAAGGGTATCAAAATTCGTGGATATAATTCATGATTAATCTCTATTAATCATTTTTGTATTTACAGACTATGAGCGATCTTTAACAAGACATCATAACTATCTAATATACCGAATATTAACATTAACTGATATTATTTTTCAATGGTATGATATTCATGTAATCGAATCTTTTCATCATTCTATTATCTTATCAAGGCTGAGATACAAATGAAGTGTCTACCTCAGTTGTCTTGACTTTCGACTTAACCTCCAGGACAATAATTGAGTTCAATTGGATTTGAACATTGACCTAAATCCACATTGTGACCATATATTTTATTGATCGTGGTTATCAATCAATCGATACTGTGAGTTATCTTTCTCTCATACCTAGGAGTGATGAATTTTTTATTGATCCATCATAGTCTTGCCATACCTCTTGACATAGCCAACAACCATCATTCTAATAACCCTAAAAAATGTTATATTAGACCAGTGTCAAACTATATCGATCGATATGCTAAATGTTTCAGTGATTTCAAGTTTAAGAATCATATACACCACAGTCTATAGATGATTTATTCCACAAATTCAGGGATTATCATTTATATGAAATCCTTTTATGGGATCAGTTCGATAGATATGTTCTACGCTTGCACTCATGTGTTACACTAGATCGACACTAATAGTCTTGACATATGAGATCATTCACTATCTCTTAGTAGAGTCATTCAACACTATAATAACCTTACTATATTAATTATTTCCTTGGTTGGAATAATACTAAGACTATGAATGTTTCTAAATTAACCACCTTATGTGATCGTAGATCTCTTATGATCAAGTATCCCTTGCATGGTTTTACTAATCTAAGTACACTAATCAAAGATACATACATCGATACAAATGACTAATAGATAAATAATTGCCTTTATATTAATAATAAAATTAATAATGGAATAAAGTACAACTTAAGGTGACAATAGTCCAAATTAATTGGCTTTAAAGCACCTACTCTAACTATGTATGCCTTAACTCATGTGTTCTTCCACTTAAGATTATTAAAACATAAGATTAAGTAAGAAAACCTAGCCAAAAAGCCTAGGCCAAGAGGTACACTACCAAAATGATCCTAAAAACATGATTTCATGGCAAATCAGCAACAAGCATTCATAATTATGTTAGTTGCATATGCTCTTATACATAAATAACGTATGTTTTACTCAAAATCAAACATGTAATAAGCCTAAAATGGTACCTAAAATGGCTCGATACCATTTGTAAGTATTTGGTGAAGAAAGTGATAGAAAAAGCACATGCATGTATAAATAATACTACAATCATTGCAATAGAAAAATCATGAATGAGGGTTAGTGATTATACCTTCTCCTTGCTATTTCTTTGATTAGGGATGATGGAGACGAGCTTCCTACTTGTTAAGCCTAAAAAAAATCAAACCAAACCAAGCAAAATAAGCCTTGGCCAAAACCTAGATAAAGAAGGAGAGAAAATTTTAAAGGCATAAAGTTTTTAGATCAAATGAATATTTTCATATCTAAAATGAACTACTTTTTTATATATTGGTGGCTAAGTTAGCAATTAGATAATTGTTTCATGGTCCTTGCAAATTTTTAATTTGTATAATAACCATGTATGTATATCTTATATATACATTAGTCACTCAAACTTTATCTCATAAACATCTTAAAATGTTACTTTTACACTTATATAACACCTTATATGATCTTGCCTTTGTTACTCTTCGGATGGTGCTGTCCAACCCTAGATAATGGAAACTTACTCTTTGAGATATTTGTTTTATTAGTGTGACCCTTTGGGTTTAGCGTGACATAGTCATGAGTCCTTTTCAAATAATTTGTGATACACTTTTGGAGACTCATTGGTTGTTATAGTCATTTAGCGATGGTTCATAGCCCTTAAACCACAATGAAGCATACTTTAACAAACCTATTTTTGATTTTACGTATGTAGTAAAATTCTTTTGTTTTGAATTTCGATAGAGGACAAGTTGAAAATTCAAAACCTTAACTTCAATCACATATCAAATGGTCAATCAATACATATGAAATATATGATCATAAATAACCTTCATATGACTATCTTATACTTTGGCTAAAGATTTTGGTTTTTGATATTTATTGACGTTTGTTTAGGATCTCAGATATAGAAAAAATTAAGTCAATGGATCCTATATTGACTGTTACTGTTTTCATATACAAATAATGTATGACCAAATTAGCTTATTATACGTAATGTGATTAATCTTGTACATATATACTATATGAGAAAGATGCATCTGTATTAGATTTTGTCATGACATTGCAAGTCCAAGGATCAAGATGCACTAGTACGATTCTACGATGAGTCACTTATATTAAATGTTCGTGTGTTTTATTGCAATTGGTCATATTCAAAAAGTAATTTCTTAACTATTAATCCAAACTAATGCCCCTAATGATATGACTTTCATATCACTCACACTAACATCATTTCATTATATTCAAGGAAGACATTCTTTTTGGCTACTATACAATATCATTGCCTAGTTAAGATCACATATATAGGAGATATTCCAATGATTTGATCTTCTAAAAATTTGTATGATTCGAACACTTTACATACTTACAATTTATTTAACAAACAAATAAATAAATCAATATATAAAAATAAAACAGTACATGCATATGAAGGAAAAGAACTCTTTCTTGTATTATTATATATATACAATATTACAAGATTAAATGCCTTAAAATTGACAATACAATTGGTTCCTAGGACATACACTAACACATTACATCCTCGTCCCCAACCCTATGAAAACATGTGATTTGCGTTTTTCTTGTGAAATATACATTTTTATTCAAATCGCCACAAATATGTCATTTTCCACCAAATTAACATCGACAATATATTCTAAACCTATTCTAACATGATTTTATTAACAAATGTCAACTAAAGTGGCATCAAAACAAGCAATTTAACGACTTTTTTAAACATGATTCTATTAACAAATTTCACCTAAACTGGCACCAAAATAAGCAATTTAACGGCTTTTTCTATTGAAAAAAAATGAAATCCATAAACGCACTAAATCTATGTAAAAAAGCTTAAATCTGTAACAAAATAAACTTGATAAGAAATAATTTACTAACCTTTTCAAACACTTTTGATAATGAAAGTTTGTCAGGTTTCATCTGTTTCTCGCTAGATAATACAACAGTCATGCGAAAACTTTTTGTCAACTGCATGATTTGCATTTTCCTATCAAAGACATGCATAATGACATTTATATATATACAGTGGTATTTGTATAAATTAGCAATACCATGGTCGTTTACAAAAACCCATTTAAATTGCCCAGTTCACACAAAAATGTCCGGTTCACAAGATGAAGAGTGCAGTACCCGCGGTCAGCTCGTGTGAATTTTATAATTTTATTGTTAAACAGTACACTGCACATGGTCAGATCACCTAAAATTGAGATTATATTTATTTTGCACCTAAAAATTAGATTGATTTTGTTTGGGATATTTAAAATTAGGTTAAACTAATTAATAACTCTTCTTGTTATCCACTCAACAGTTTCCACGAATCACAGAGAAGATAAAGAAATCAAGAAGTGCCACATGGCATCTGTTAAAGTGAACGGAAAATGTATACAGGTGAGGATGGACAAGAAATCAAGAAGTGCTTGAAGGATCTCCAAAGAAAGGAGGTCATTGAGCGAAGTGCATGTGGGCTGATGATGGTTGTTCGAAGGCTGAGATCGGTTTCGACAAAGATGTTGTGGATGTTAAATATCTGAACTATGAACATCCCAAAGAGACCGTCGCCGTGGCCGTTTGGATTTTATCAAGATGATGGTTGATCGTTATCGTTGTCGTCGTTTAGCTATTCTACTTATACGTAGAAGTGATCTAAATACTTTATGGTTTCGGATTTGAATAAAATCTTTGTTTTGTTGAATTTCTACGAAGTGAATTAGCTGTTGTTGTCTTACTTGATTGCTGCTTGTGTTTTATAATTACAAGCTTCTTTACATTCTTTTTCCAAATGAAGATTTTGGGCATCTCACATATTTTCTTAGGACTCGAAGTTCAGTAGTTTGCTTAAGGTATTTTGTCAATTAACATAAATGTTCAAAAAAATTGATTGCTCTGATTGGACGTGAGAGTTCAATTCATACAGATACTTTATTGGAATTAAATGTGAAATATTAAAAAAATAAATGATGGAGATTTCTTTTTTTGATCCTACTACAATTGACAACTTATTAAAAGCTCGCTTTATTTGACAACTACTCGTCTAGACATACCATATGCTGTGAATTTGATGAGCCAAATTATGGTTCCATCTAGTCATATACGTCTTGCAATGGTTAAAGGATAATTCACTGTTTACTTAATTGGTACTATTAATTATGGGCTATTAATCTTACAACTTTACATGTTGATAGCGAAAGTGTAATTTATATTATTGCAAATCTTGTCTTTTATGAGAGCACTAACCACATAGAGATATATTGTCATTGCTGATCATACAACCACATCCCCTCATGTTTCAACTGAATTTCATGCAGCAATTATGTTAATGAAGTCTTTGATGAAGATAGAACATCGATTCTTAGTTGTCAAATTCATGCTTCTTGATTCTCCAACATTAGTTTGGGGGGGCCTCTTAAAGTTAATCTAGAATGAATTTTAGGCATAATTTGTGTAGCTTAATTTTAGTAATTGTATAAATGATTGCAAACATGATTTTAGTAAATTTTTAACATTAGGTGTGCAGACTTTTAGTAGGGTTAGAATTCTAAAAAATTAAGCCTATGGTAATATTTTAATATTTAAAAAGAGAGTAATTAGATTACTTTCTATATTATTTGAATATTACTGTATATTTTTTTTATCACTTAATAAACTGAATAAAGTAATATCAATTCTCAAACCATACGTACTCCTATTGTAATTACCTAATCTTTGGGAATGTTTACCCTGCACCTACCTTATGTCATGTCTAGTTAGAATTTAGAGGTTCAGCTCTAATCCACGATATGGATCCAAAGAGAACCTAGGGAGTATGCCAAGAAACTTTGAAAATGCTCTAGTATATTCTTCACCCCAAAAGCCAGTTGAATATGATCAGGATTCTTATTTGGATATGATGAATCTGGATCATTTGTATAGATCTATACTATCATTTGTATAAAGCTGACTAGTGTAAACTCATATAAATAACTACTTGTAAACTCTTATGTCAAACTAATCAGTGTAAGAGTCATTTATATTCCAAACTTTGTATTATTAAGAGAGCAATAATAATATAAGAGTTTTTCTCTTATACTTTTCTTTTTGAGATTTTATATTAGTTCTTTGCGTGTGAGCTTTCAAGCTTACCTTGAGCAAATTGCCACTGTTTGTGTTCCAATCAGAGTGCATGATTCTATAAGTTCGTAACATTTGGAAGAGCAAACACGCCACTTTTTCAGAAAATCCTTTGTTTTATACTTTTTTTTTTCCCTTGGACACATCATCATTGAAACTTTTTTTTTTCTAAACACTCAATTTTATCGAGAACCTGAAAAAAATAATTTATGATAAATAAATTATATATATATTTTTGAATATATATTAATATATTTAAACGATGTATATCATTACATGATTGAAACATAATTAAATAATTTTAAAATTGATAATGAGATTGATTTAATTTCCAAAACCATGAAATTATATCTAAAAAAAAAACCTCTTCTCAGGAAGGGTTTTGCAATACTTTTTGGTTCATATATTGTTTAAAACTGTTTAAAATCGCCGACAGACAGGACTTATTGCAGTCGATGGATCCTCTTTCCATCGAAAAATAAATAAAAGAAAAAGAATGCATATAGTAAACAAAAATTTAAAATCGTATTATCGCCTTAGTGTGTGGAGAATGTACTCGGCATAAAGATCCATGGAGTGCTGAATAGCTTCAACCGCAGTTTTTGAAGGCAAAAAATCGTTCACTGCGACCTCCTTGTTCTCGTTCTTCTTATAATCTTCGAAGAACCGACGAATCTCCATAAGACGATGAGGAGGAAGCTCTTTGATGTCAGTGTAATGCTTGTATTCCGGATCATCAGCACACACTGCAATGATCTTATCATCTTTTTCTCCCTGATCAATCATCGGCATGAGCCCTAGCGCCCTCGCTCGCAGAAAACACCCTGGAAGCACCGGCTCTTGCATCAGTACAAGAACATCAAGAGGATCGTTATCTTCGCATAACGTTCGAGGGATGAAGCCATAGTTGTGAGGATATACAACGGAGGAGTATAAAACTCGATCCACTTTAATCAATCCAGTTTTCTTATCGAGCTCGTACTTGACTTTGCTTCCCTTTGTAATCTCCACCACAACGTTAAAGATTTGGGGGGCTCCGGGGCCCAGTTCCAGGTCGTGCCAGGGATGCGCGGCGACTGATCTTCTTGACAGAGACGAGAGAATTCTCTCGTTCAGACGCGGTGGCTGTCTGCGCTGTGCTTGGGCAGCTGCAGCATCAGCTGTTGCATTTTCAACGGCTTCGTCAGTTGAACTCATGATGTTTTGTTTCTTAAAAGTAGTCTTGATTATTGCATGTGAATGCAATTGAAGGGATCGAGGAATGTATTTATAGATATAGTAGAAGAGAGATCCTAACTGTGCGGCTAATTTATGGTAAATTGATTCATCACCGAGGCAATGCTTCGTGTTCAATGATGAGAGGACGTAGCTAAACCTGAAAGGCTCCTAGCATTGTTAATTTCTGAATTAGTCATATTCATAAATTGCTGAATTTATAATTTTTTATTCAAGTTATGATTCTAATTGATGTTAATTTAAAAGTACTCAGAACATGATATACTGCCGCAATCTCATTGAAAGTACATTATAGTAATATAAATTAAAAAAATTATTAAATTTATGTCTTCATACTCATAATGCATAATTTTAACAAATTACCTCATTTCAATTACCTTTTTCGCTACCAGTTCTGCAATAAAGTGAAGGCGAAGGTCAATGTGCTTCGATCGTCCATGAAAAAACTTGATTCCAACACAAATATGTGGCGCTGTGGCTGTCGCAATGAACATCAACCTTTTTTTTTAAATCTAATACCAACTATCCAATCAATCCTTCTAACTAGATTGCTTCTTTTGCAGCTTTTGTCACCGCCACATTGTGATGGGTTTTGGCCACATCACGCAAGATAGAATTTGTCAATTTTGTTTAGTTCTCCTATCATAAATAAAAGAAATGTATAATAGGTTTGAGGTCTAGTATAAAGTGAATAAAAAATCATCATTTACGGTTTTTTTTTTTTTTTTTTGTAGAAATACTAGTGAAGACAAACGTTTTTTAGATCCCTTACAAAAACCTCAAACTACTCTTATCAATCAAAGGACAGGTTCAAACAGTTAGATACAATAATAAAAAAGTGTTAGATACTTAAATCATCTAACTCTAAGGCTAATCTCTATTTGATAATTTGTTTTGATCATATAAATATTATCATTAGATTTCACAATAAACAAGCAATAATGCTATAATTAATATCATTTAAAAAATGATTAAATCACATATATTCATTCTTAAAAATAAATATAATTTAATTAAGTATAATGTTTTAGGGAGGGGGATTACATATTCCTAAAACTTTAGGACTTTCCACTTGTCACATAACATGAAATAGAGGGGAAATTTACAATAAAAGCAAAACAGACTAAATAAACAACATCATAATCTGAAAAAGAGGAGACGCGAATGTCACCAAAACAAAACTCAACCTAAGAGAATAATCATCCGCAACATTGTGATTATGAAAGAAAAAACCAAAAAGAAAAAAAATGACATCACATGCAATCAATTTTAGAAAGGACCTCCCCTGCATTGTCTTTGCATGATTGCATGAATTGTGTAAAATGCTTACATATAATTAATGCGGAGAGTTGATTAGTGCATGAAGAACACGACATCACGTGCATTGTCCGCAATCAAATATAAGTAATGCATCCAAATATAATTGTACTCCACAAAAGCCCATCTCCTCATATAATAAATAATCCTACAATTAATATAATCTTCGTTAAAATAATCGCCATGCCTAAAAGCAAGAGTAAATCGCACGGATCATTCAAACAAAACGATAACGACTTCAATGCCATCTAGATCAGTATAACATGCATACAAAACAATTGAATTTCATTCATTGTCATAATACGTGCATAAAAAATAATATTCAGATTCATCATGTTAATATAAAACAAAATACAAAAGACATAATAATTAGCCTAAATTATATCAATTCAAATTGTTAATCAGATTAAATTCATCATGCGCTAATAATAATCATATCATAAATAAATGCATGTATCACTAAGTGCAAAGATATATCTAACCTCTTGCTTTTCAAAGGAAAATTAGCTCTATCTTAATACTAACCCCACTAGAGTGAAAATGCCCCATTTTAGTAAGAATAACATTCTTTTCATCAATTTCAAATTTAGAACTCTTTAACCAAAAACACTTTAGTCCTCTCAACAATAGTCCCACCTGAGTTCCCCCTTACACCAAAAGAATTTTGGTCCAAACACTAGCCCTATAAGCCAGTGTCACGTCCTTTAAAGACCCACCCATCTCTAAGTCACTAGAAGAACCTCTAATAGAATTCACCATCTTGTCATCAATTAAAATCATGTAGTTAGTGTTCATACTATTTCTATTGTTGGATACCCTTCTTAACAATGTAACTAAATGAGCCTTTAGTCCCATAGAAGTTTGAAGGTTAAGTGCTAACATTAGGCGTATCATCGTTACTAACATTTACCACAACATCACTAGTAAATTCACACAACAACTCTTAAACCTCAGAACTACATCCACACTACGAGGCATTGCAAACAAAGGCATTTGACTTTGAACAATTCATATAACATCATACTTAATTCTATCAATCATCTCATTTAATACCCCATCATGAGCTCAATCCTTAAAAAATCAATTCCACAACATAAATATGTCATCATATAACAAGTATCATCATTGTAGGCATGCCATTACACAATCAAAAGAGATGACAAGATCCAGCTTGTCTTCCATAGATAGCACAAAATTTTCAAGCTTGATGCCTAATTTCTTGATTAGGAATGCTTGCAATTCACAAACTTTCTTTTGTTTTTAATCTGAAACATTTAAAATGAGTAAACACCTACTCTAAAACAAGGTTTATTTACGTAAATTTTCAAAAATAACTATTAAAACAAACATTTTCCCTTATATAAATGAGTGTTCAAGACGGTTAATCTTACTAAGATTGTGTGTCTCTCTCTTTTGAAACCATATTTTTCTGATTACTTTTACTATAAAATTTGTGTTCTTCCAATTGGAATAGATGTTAAATCAAGACATTTATTCCTAACTTTGTAAACGATAATTCATTTCTAAGAATGGTGCATAAA
The DNA here is from genome assembly GCA_026122585.1 of Anacardium occidentale. Lineage (NCBI taxonomy): Eukaryota > Viridiplantae > Streptophyta > Magnoliopsida > Sapindales > Anacardiaceae > Anacardium > Anacardium occidentale. The sequence goes on from JAJEJH010000559.1 coordinate 293,080, forward strand.
GTATGGAATTGGCATTATACTTTTGTGAACAACCATTTCACCCTCTTATTCAACACTTAAATTGATTATTTAACTTTAAGTTAAGAAAATTACAAAAATACCCTTAAACACTTCATGTGGGTGTCACAAAATCCTTATTATAGTTTGATTCTACAATTTATTTTAAAATTTTGATTTAGTCTTTATTTCAATGTAATTCTATTTTTATTATTTTTATTTTTGAATAAAAGAAAAGGTAGCAATTTATAAATGGATCGTCATACTAGAGATTTAAGGGGGCACTAAAATTGTGGACTATATTGTCTCAGATATTAATAACAGGTGTTCTTAGAAAGCATACCACGGTACGCTGTGCTTATTGGGCCAGGTCACCGCCTTCCGCCCATCAAACACACGAATTTACTCATCTCTCTTTCACAGATAGCTTTCCTTTCTCTGGTAATATCAAACAAAGCGCGTGGCAATGTCGTCGTTTTTGTTCAAAACCCTTTTCAGATCGTCGAATTCGCCATCAGCGGCTAGAAATCTGAGCTCAGTGAGTGCTGTCATCAGCAATCATACCGCCAAATGGATGCAGGTAATTTTCTCATTACCCGTTTAATTAGATCTTTTCTAATGATTTTAATCGAATTTCTTTTTAGAATATGTGTGTGTGTGTGTATTTGATGTGATAATTTTGAATCTTTTTATGTTAACTTAGCGAAATTTTCGTAAGAATTTGGTGCTCATAGATGGTGCTGGGAAATTGCTAGTTCTAGGTTTAGTTAGAGATTTAGAGCAAATCAGTGTTAGGCTTCTTTTGTGAGCCCTTTTGTGGAGAGGGCTTTGAATGTTTTTGGGTAAAACAATTTTTTTGCAGAAGCAGGTTGTAGAGAAGAATTTGTAAATTGTTTATTCAAAAGCTATTTCAGCTGCTTATCTGAAATGTGTTCTGGAAAATCGCTTTCTGGAAATGCACTGCATCCTAAATGAAGAGCTTATTAATTATTTATACAAAAGTGAGGGTGTTTAGTTCAATGATTGGATTAGAAGGAAATGAATTACAAGAACGATGGAGCATCTAGGTACCTTTCAAATTGATCATTAGAATCCCATTAGTAGCTTAGATACCTTATAAAATGACTCTCAAGGTCACAACTAGTTGTCCCTTATGCTAAAATAGGAAGTTGCTGCCCTAGGTTTTGGCATATGTTCATATCTTGCCAAGTCTTTCAATTTCTCATTGTCTGAAACTTGAAATAAAATCTCTAGTTGAGAAGTTATTTCTCATGTTCCAGAAATATAACGTAAAATTCCATCTGATGACAATTTTTTTTCCCCTCATGTTCAAGTGTGAGACTCCTTCAAATTGAGAGATAGCTTCTTTATTCAATGCTTCAATATGTTATACCATCTTGCTTGTAATTATTTTTTATTTCATTTTGCATGTGCTTGTACTGGTCCTGACCATGCAATCACACATATTCTTCCATCCCCAATTTGTTTCATGTATTTTTTAACATTCATTAGGCACAATGAAATTGATCTTTCACTGCATTTTGAGTTAAAAAGTAGTTATACTTATCAAATTTTGTAATTGAGACGTCAAAGTTGATGAAAAATATATTTGTAGCCTTAGGTCACCTTTATATATTTTTGAAGTGCTGCTAAATTTACCAAATTATAAGGTGGCCAGAAATGTTGGATAGCACACTTTTTATTTTAGGAAATTGGTAAAAATGATTATGTTTGAGGGGCTGTAATGTCATATGACCACTTTCTCACCTTCTTCTTTGTATTAACTACTAAGCTGGGTTTAGAACTAATATACCCTCACATTCTGTTCTATTTCTTCTTCTAGTTTTCCTTGCTGTTAATTTTTTCCCCCTTTCCACTTACAATAGAACTCTTCATCTATCTTAACCCTAGATCTCTTTTCACTATTGTTTGAATGTACAAAAAAAAAAAAAATTTAAGTGTTGGTTGTACTTGCATTCTATAGCTACTGACATACATTAGATCTACAAAATATAATGTTTATGTCTATTCAAAGTGCTAAAAAAATGAATCATGTCTTTAACTAAACCTAAATTGATCGAACCAAAACCTAAATTGTTCTTATAATAAATGCCCTATAACTATACCGGGATTTTATAAAAGTTCTAAATTTGTAAAAATGTTAAAAATAGACCTTATGCTAACTACTAATGTTAAGGGTTGTTTTAAACTTTCAACAGATTCTAGGGTTGTACATATTCAATATAATATGGATTTAATTAATATTTTTTCCATAAAAAGTTTTTCATTTGTTTGAAAATCTTTCTTGTGAACCTCAAACCTATGTGAGGTGGAGGATCTCTCAAACAAATTCAAATATTTCAATAATTGTTTATGTATTACTTGACACGATATTATTATGTCAAAATCAAGAAAGTTCCAATTTTTTCTAAAATTTCATTGTAACCTTCAATATTACATGTCGATTTGAGGTATATTTTAATGTTTCTAACCATGAGGAATTTGTTAATACTTTATATAATTCGACTATGTTTATTAATATTCTACCATTTCTCAAATTTTCTAGAAAAATTCAATAATAATTTGGTTCATTTAAAGCATTTCTGATGTATTAAAATTGAAATTCAATGAAATGATTCCTTTTTAAATATATAGGTTAAACTTAAACATAACATTTTATAGATTTTGTGCAAAGTAAAAAAATTCACAGTTTACACTAGATGTTTTAAATCTCTATATCTATAGATGCTGTAACATATATTTAAATTTGTTTGTTATAAATTCAAACAATAATAAAAAGAAAGATAACTAAGAGGGGGTGATGAGTTTTGTTGAAAAGTTGAATAGGAAGAATGCTAACAAAATATAAAAGAGTTGTATTGTATTTTTTTTGGTCTAAAGCTAACTCAGTAATATGGTGAGGGTAAGGAAATGGTCATTTTGTTTTATGCCCCCCAAACATGGTCAATGTTATCAATATTTTTTTGTTATAATGCATAAGGTTGTAGATTAAATACTGTTACCACTCTGTTTTCCCATGATGACGGTAATTTTTCATTTACTTAAGTGCACTAAATTTTAGAGCTTTATATCTTTATTGGCTTATAGATGTATTATTTTGACAACACTCTTTAAAATGCCGTGCTTATTTTCTTCTCACCTAATAATCGACATCCTCTCATTTATGAAAATCCTTGGTGGCATGTTCATTTTTTCTGACCCCCAACACTATAATTATTGTAATAACTTGTCGTTTCTGTGGTATCCCAAATAGGACGTTAGCAAGAAATCACCAATGGAGTTGATCAATGAAGTTCCACCAATTAAGGTCAAAGGCAGGATTGTCGCATGCGAAGGAGGTCAGTTTGTTTTGAATTTGTCTAGAATTGCTTAAATGGGAGATTTAACTTCAGTTTTCTGACAAGTAATATACATCATTTCTGGTTGTAGATACCAACCCGGCTCTTGGGCACCCAATTGAATTCATATGCCTTGACCTAAAGGAGCCGGCTGTTTGCAAATATTGTGGCCTACGCTATGTTCAGGATCACCATCACTAGGAGTTCCACAATTGCTAGGGAGCCATTTTCATTCTCACTGGATACATTAATCTTCTAAACTTCTATGATGCTAATTGCTATGGCAAATGCTGGGAAAGATATATGTTACCAAGCAATAACTGTATCTATGATTTTCAACTTGTTTATTACTGATTGTACTTGTGTCCAGTATTTGGCAAAATAAGGACTTGGTGTTCTTAATTACCAGACACATTTCTGAAATTTTATTTCATTAATCAAATTTTTTCTCAGTAGTTGCCAACTCTACCATTTTTGTGTTCATTACAATTTATAGATGGCAATTTAGGATTATTGCCAGGGAAAAGTCAGAATCTCATTCATTCATACATTTCCACTCCAAAAGATAGTAGAATCACAGGGGAATTTATGAAAACGCTCTGATCAAATGGGGGAATGAAAAGAGAATAAATCAAGTGAATACCGAGAAACAAAATCTATTGATGGAGCCATAAATAACTTTATCAGCACTGAAATAATATAGAATAATCCAAGGGACATCCAAAATCCCCCACAATCAGAGGGAATAAATGATGATAACCCAAAACTAAAATCATGGGCTAACCTAAATTGCCTGAAGTGTTGCTCATCAAATGAAAAAAAAAATTCATAGATCGACACAAGAATGAGAATAACACTAAGACATCATTATACAGAGGCAAGTTCTGTTCTTTGCTGATGCTCTGCTACTTCACAATCTACAACTTCACGAAAAAGCTTGAATCTAGCACACAAATCTCACTTCCATAAACGGTGGCTTGGACACTCACCATCAGTTTTGCAATTTCTCTTCGAGAAAATCCTTCGGTTTTAGCAGCTGCTTCCATTAAGATATCATCACTCAACCCCTTAATCTCTATTTTTTGCTGTTCACCCTTGAAAAGTTTATGGAACACGCCAGCTTTTCTTGATCCAGTCTGAGCAATATATTTGTCAAGATAGAGCTCTAACATTTTCAACCGTTCATCTTGCCCAGGCAAAGGGAACGCAAGGACTTAGTCAATTCGATCTGCCACTGCTGAATCAAGATCACCAGGGCGGTTACTGGCAAGTGCAAGAACTACATCCTTGGATTGGTCACCTGTATGAAAAAGGAGAGCATTTAGTGCACTTCTTTGAGCTTCACTCACCTTAGTTTTGTTCTGCCTGCAAAATGTTTGGTCAACAGAATCAATCCATCAGGGTTATTGTACTCCTACAGAAAAGACTTGCTGCATCAACTGACATAATGATATCAACAAACTCCTTATGAAATGCTGTAAAAATTGGCTCGCCAAGACATTTAGATAGCATTCAGTTGTATGATTGCATTTTCAGCACATGGCATTCCAAAATGAGTGTACATTTAATGTATGGCATTCCAACTGAGTACATATTTATTCATGGCAATTCAAACTAGACTAGCTTGTGCAATGTATCCTATGGTTTCCAACATTTAAATAAATTGAACTTGCATTTAAAATTAATTTCCAATTAAGTCCATTTTCCATTAGTATTCTTGATATCACACATAAGTCCCGACAAGAAGTTAATTTTGATCTAATGTTCTGGCCTCAACTCACACAAAGATGGTATTTAAGAAGATATAGAATGTGGCATTTAATAAAATGCCATAGCCGTGCCAGCATGGATTGAAATTTCAACACCAATAAGGTTAAGTAATGCAGGCTAAAAGGCACCCTACTATACATGAAGATATTAAGCTTTTACTTATTCTTCCATTCCTTACACAATATATCAAATGATGAGTAAATCAAATGATAAGTATCGCTTACTGGCACAAAAAGGCATCTGCTTCATCAATGAACAACAATAAACCACGGTTAGACTTCTTAGTCCAATTAAACAATTGGTATATCTTGGTAACAGCGTTTGACACTAGTGGAGCAACATCTCCACCCGTCATCAATGCATAATCTAGTCCCTGCATGTATGGATATGAAAAATTAATAAAAGAAAAAAGAAATAAAAGATTAATGCTATTGTTATTCGATGTTTCCTTCATTTATAACATGACAATATATGAAAGCAAAAACAGATAAGAATTGTTATGACAATTTATAAATTTCTCATACTCATATTAGATATCCTCTCACAATTGTCCAAAGTTACAGCACCATCCAAAATTTGAAATAACAGAGCATAATGATGTAAGATCTTACAGATTTACGAGCCAGCTCTCTTGCAGCCATGGATTTTCCTGTTCCAGGAGGGCCATAGAAGAGCATGTTCCGAAATGGTGCATTGTGTGCTTTTGTATTGGCAGTTGCTCCAGCTGGCTGCTCAATTCTTTTATCAAGAGATGGATGTAGAATCACATCACCAAATCCATTTCCATTTCTTGACGTCGGCTCTTTGTTACCACCACGTAGACAGTTTGCAGCATGTGAAAACAAGCCTGACCAAGGATATTTTCTCCTAGAGGACTCCCTGATTAGAGATGGTTGTCCCAATATTCTATCCACGTATCCCCAAATTACCCTTGCACCTTCTCTGCATTAAAAGAAATGATGTTGTAATAAGCCAATGAAACAATAAATCACATAGCAGGTAATTAGTGGCAACAGAGCAACTAAGATGCTACAAACTCAAATTGGGTAGAATAGACATGAACTCTACCAGCCCAAAACCATCTCAAAATTGCAAAACAACAAAATATTGTCCAAACGCATGAAAAACCATTCATCAAATGAATGTTAAGAGTTAATAATCATAGGCATTATACCATAGACACACAAAGAGCCCACACTTCCACTCTAGTGCAATTTTACTCCCAAAGCAAAGACTAACAATCCTAAAATGACATCATAAGTGAGAACAAGATGTCTCCAGAAATACAGAGATTGGTGATTTTCTGTGATATCATGATGAAATAGTTGCCAGGAATTAGGGAGATAAGCAACAATCTTTAAACCATGGAAATTTTTTCCACAAAAAAAATCCTTCTAAAATCAGGAGATGCAAGCAGAACACCAGTCTATCCACAAATCATCTATTAGTCATACAAACTAAAAGATTCAAAGTACAAAAAGATTTCCTTGGAACACATACAAATAGAAGCATTCAGATGAGAATCTTCAAGTAGGAATTAATGTTTACCTTGTTGTGTATATTCCTGCTGCCACAGCAGTCATTCCCCCGACTGCTACAATAAGTTTATTTTGACCAGTTAATATAGCTCGCAGACCCCCTGCACGTGAACGATCCATATTAGCCACACCTTCTTAAGCAATAAAATTAAACAAGTACCACCAGATTACCACTATAACAGAACCGAATGGCCAATATGTTGTTACTAAAGTGAAACTTTGGACAGTAACATATCACTAAGGTATAATTAAACAAGTATATTTGACTCCTAATTAAAACAACATGCAATATTTACAACTAAAAAGGTATTATTTATTAAAAAAAATCAAAGTATAAGCTTTCTTGTGATAAAGAGTATGCATCGAATTCATACCCCCTTTATGGTCAAAGGTAGTATTATGGCAGCAATCCATTTCTCTCTTTCTGCAATTGCACGATCTACTAGCATTCTCCTGTTAACCTCTTCAGTTAGCTTTGCTTCTTGCGCTCTCCCTTCTGCTTCTGCCATAGCTTTCACCCTGATTGTTTCACGTTCTATCTCAGCCTTTTCCCTTTCAGTCTGCCGTCTTTGTGCTTGAATCTGTTCTTCCGTAGCTTGCCTAGCTTGTTCCTGCCCAATTGATGACTCTTCTTGCATTTTTACAAGTTCTTGGTTTCTTGTTCTTTGGTATTCATTTTCTGCCTGCAAGACATACCTATTTAATACTTATTCATAATATAACTATTGTGTGAAACTCAAGCTATTCATGTACATACCTGCATCCTCTTCCTTGCCAGTTCATCCTCATAACGAGCCATTTGGGATTTTGTCTGTGCCTGTTGCTGAGCTAGCTTTTTCTGTTCATCATATATCACCCTTTGTCTCTCCTGCCAGAAAGCAGTAAATGACTTCAGGAAACAAATATGTGCCAATGAAAGACAGTTTCACAGGCCACATAGCATATGAGCAAGTATACATATCATAAATTCTTTATTCAAAAACCCGGTAATGAACATCGATAAAGGAGGAAATAGCCTTCTTGTTTTTCTCTTTATTTATTTTTTTTCTTTTTACTATCTTATCTAAAAAGCTGATAAAAAAGTTCTACTTGCTTAGATTAGAATAATTCCAATTTCCTATCAAAGCTTAACCCCACTTAACTTGAATAAAAGCAAAAACATTGTTAAAATAACCATCCAAAGAGGAATTAAACTAGGCAGCTTGGAAGATACACCTGGCATACAATCAAGGATAATTTTCAGGCAGATATGACTAGATTGGATGGGGTTCAATTCACAAGCACAGGCACAGGCAAGAGGAGGCTTGTCCAACTAGATAAACTATTCAACTTTTCACAATACTACCAAATTGCTAGCACAACTGCAGATTTGCAAAAAATAATCAACTGCCACAAATTCAATGGTGCAATATTTCATTTTGTAATTCAGCAGAGCAGAAAAGCTTGATTTTATTAATGATAAAATCTCATATATATACAGTGATTGGAAGTTATCTATATCTATAGTAATTATCCTATCATCTTGCTATATCCATCTTTTAAATTAATATATATCTACAATGTATATCTGTATATCTGTAATGTATATCTGTAACACTCCCCCTCAAGCTGGAGCATAAATGTTAATCATGCCCAGCTTGTTACAAAAATATTTAACCCGTGTCCCATTTAATGCCTTAGTGAATATATCAACTAGTTGCTCTCTTGTCTTTACATATCCAGTAGAAATTAAATTCTCTTGAATCTTTTCACGGATAAAATGACAATCAATCTCAATATGCTTGGTCCGTTCATGATATACTGGATTTGAGGCAATATGAAGTGTAGTTTGATTATCACACCAGAGTTTGGCTGGTGACAAAGGCTCCAAACCAATTTCAACTAACAAATGATGTATCCACAAGATTTCACATGTAGATTGTGCCATGGCCCTATACTCGGCTTCTGCACTAGATCTGGATACAACATTTTGCTTCTTACTTTTCCACGATATCAGATTTCCTCCAACAAACACACAATAACCTGTAGTAGACCTTCTATCACTTTTGGATCCTACCAATCCGCATCTGCAAAGCACTCAATATGAGTATGCCCATGATTGCTATATAATATGCCAAGTCCAGGAGATGCTTTTAAATAGCACAAGATCTGTTTCAGAGCTGCCCAATGTTTGACTGTAGGAATATCCATAAATTGGTTAACAACACTAACCGCATATGCAATATCTGGACGAGTTACAGTGAGATAGTTTAATTTTCCAACTAATCGTCTGTATCTCTCTGGATCATTAAAAGGATCGCCATCATCTTTCATAAGATGCACATTAAGGGCCATTTGAGTACTGCATGGTTTAGCTCCCATCTTTCCAGTTTCTATAAGTAGGTCAATGACATACTTTCGCTGAGATAGAAAAATCCCCTTCTTACTCCTTGTTACTTCTATTCCTAAGAAGTATTTCAGTTGGCCTAAGTCTTTTGCATGAAACTTAGTATGTAAGAATGACTTGAGAGAAGAAATTCCTATACCATCATCTCTTGTAATAACAATATCATCCACATATACAACAAGAAGGATGATGCCAGCAACTGATTGCTTGTAGAACACTGAATGATCGCACTTGCTCTTCGTTAGCCCAAACTCCTGAATTACCTCGCTAAACTTGCCAAACCAGGCACGGGGACTTTGCTTCAAGCCATACAGAGATTTCTTCAAATGACAGACCTTCTCATACTCCCCCTGAGCAACAAACCTAGGTGATTGCTCCATATAAACTTCCTGCTAGAGATCACCATGAAGAAATGCATTCTTGATATCTAACTGGTGTAAAGGCCAATCCCGAGAAGCAGCTAGTGAAATAAATAGACGAACAGAACTAAGTTTGGCCACAGGAGAGAAAGTATCAGAATAATCCACCCCATAAGTCTGGGCAAATCCTTTAGCAACAAGTTGGGCTTTAAGTCAAGCCACAGAACCATCTGGATTAACTTTGACTGCGAAGACCCATTTGCACCCCACAGCCTTCTTCCCTTTAGGCAAAGTCACCAAATCCCACGTGTGATTTTCATCCAAAGCACTTATCTCCTCAAGCATTGCAGCATACCAACCAGGATGAGATAAGGCCTCTTTAACTGTCTTAGAGATGGAAATAGAGTCTAAAGAGGCAACTAAGGAACTAGACAAAGGAGATAAGTGATCATACGAAATAAAATTAGCAATAGGATATTTAGGAAGAGTGTGTGTAGGTTGATAGGTAAATCAAGAGTATTTGGTGGAGGATCAGATAGTGAAGGATTGGTGCAAGACATGTATCATCGGTCTCCTTTCTCCTGGAATAGACTTGAATGATTAGTGGTTTAGGTGAAGTAGAAACTAGAGGAACATCATCAGACTGCTCAACAGGCAAAACCCCATTATCCGGTTGCTCAGTAGAGGAACATGGAGAAGCATCATGAACTAGTTGATGAATATAGATAAGCCATTTATCGTCCTCCCCCTGACGAGGAGTTGATAACGAAGAGAAGAATGACGTTGTTTCCAAAAAAACCACATCTGTTGACACCAAGCATTTGCTGAGATCTGGAGAATAACACCGATAACCTTTTTGAAGACGAGAATATCCCAAAAATACATATTTCAAGGCTCTTGGATCCAACTTGGTAATAGAGGATCGTACATCACGAACATAACAGGTGCTACCAAATATGCGGGGCTCCACGAAAAACAATGACTTGTGCGGAAAAAAGATATTATAGGGAATATCACCACCCAAGACTGTAGATGGCATGCGATTAATCAGAAAACAAGCCGTGGAGATAGCGTCAGCCTAGAACGATTTAGGGACGTTCGTTTGGAATAACAAAGCACGAGCAGTCTCAAATAAATGTTTGTTCTTCCGCTCGGCAACTCCATTTTGAGATGGGGTATCAACACAGGAAGATTGGTGAAGGATACCATGTTGAGTCATGTAGGCTTGAAATATGTCTGACATATATTCTTTGGCATTATCACTTCTCAATGTGTGCACAGAAACATTAAATTGGATTCGAATTTCAGCACAAAAAGCAAAGAAATGGTAAAACACTTCAATATGATTCTTCATAAAATAAATCCAAGTCATACGAGAAAAATCATCTACAAAAGTAATGAAATATCTAAATCCAGTTTTAGAAACAACAAGACATGGTTCCCAAACATCTGAATGAACCAATTCAAAAACAAATATAGCTCGTTTATTAATTCTAGGACATAATGAACTACGATGGTGTTTTGCAAAGTAACATGAATCACACTCCAATGAAGAGACATCATGAAACTGGGGGCGAAGTTTCTTCAGAAAAGATAGAGAAGGATGTCCCAATCGACAATGTGCTTCAAAGGGAGAAGTGACACTAGAACACGCAATTGACCAAGGCACCCATGCATCAAGTATATAGAGATCATTAGATACATGTCCTTTACCAATAATATGCTTCGTCATAAGATCCTGAAACAAACAACGATCAGGAAAAAATAAGACACAACAACTAAGGGTTTTAGTAAGCTTATTGACAGAAATCAAATTGAAGACAGATTAAGTAGACTTAAGACAAATGACAAAGTAATAGAGGAGGTGGGTTTAACAGTTCCAGACCCCACAATGTTATAGGTTGACCCATCAGCTAAGGTTACAGGAGAATGTGCCTTATGTGATTGAAAATTAGTGAGGGTATTAGGATTACCTGTCATGTGATCTGTGGCACCCGAATCAATAACCCATTTGTTTGAAGAGGAGATAAGACATGTTTTACTTGATTCTGCAAAAGTGGTGACTGGATTAGACTCTTTCAAAGATTTTTGATATTGAGAAAACTTAGCATATTCATCAGCTGAGATAGTGATAGTTTTCTCAGAAGATGAACTAGGAGCAGCAGTAGCAACATTAGCAGCCTAAATCCTTTGATTGCGATTATTTAATTTCTTACAATATCACTTCGTATGACCAGACTCCTTGCAGTAGAAGCAAACAATTTGGTTGGAATCATTATTAGTTCGACTATTTTTGTGTGTTCCCTTCTTCCCAACATCATTTCCTCCTCCCTTGGCAATAAGAATAGTAGACTATTGATTAGAGGGAGCAATCTCCGTTCGCAACACCCTACTAAATACTTCTTGGAGAGAAGTAATCTCTGCACTAGAAAGAATATGAGATTTGGCAGTCTCGAATTTAGAAGGAAGGCCAGCCAAAAAACTCATTATTGCCATCTGTTCCCTTTGAGTTTGTTGTACTTTAATGTCAGTGCTGAACGGCAGAAGTACATTCAGCTCCTCATATGTCTTCTTGAAGTCCATAAAATAAGCTGTGAGTGACTTAGATTCTTTCTCGGCACGATAGAAGGTCTTACATACCTCATAAACACGAGAAACATTTCCCTTACTAGAATACAAAAACTCCAAATAGTCCATTAATTCTTTAACGAATTCACAGTGATTAATTAAGCCAATTACCTCACTGTCAATGGAATTCCTAATTTGCAAGAATAAACGTGCATCATCCCTTAGCCAGACTTGTCTAGTTTCATCAATTGGTGGGTCTTGTGTTAAGTGATCATCTTTATCAACATTTCGTCGATAAATTCTAGTAGTTTTGCTCCATTCCAAATAATTAGTGCCATTCAATTTGTGTTCAGTGATCTTAAACATGGCAGGAACAATTTCACTCACAAAAGGTTTACTATCACTCATTTTTTAAACTAATTAATATTCCCCAATCAAGAATGCAGGCAAACACTGCTCCAAAAAAACTAATAAAATTCCAACACCCAATAAAATACGCAAGAACAAAACCTGGTGGAGAAGATGAACTTCGACCGAGCCCGGATACCCAAAATACCAGCACAGACAGGTCGGAAATGGAAAGACGATGTCAGAGAAGCAAATCGGGTCACCAGCTGCCGTCGCACGCGCCGGCACATCTGAAACTGTTTTGTAGGAAAAGTGGCGCGTGTACCTCACCCACCGTCCATCCAGTCGTCGGAGATGCCTAGTCTGGCTGGAAAACTACTGCCGCCTCCTTCTGAGATGGCTGTGAGACAAACCAGTCACTGCAACCGTGACCTACCAAGCTCTGAACCCTTTTCCAAAGAGAAAGAACTGATGGAAATAAAAAATGTAACCTGAACTAGGCTCTGATACCATGTAATTCAGCAGAGCAGAAAAGCTTGATTTTATTAATATAAAATCTCATATATATGCAGTGATTGGAAGTTATCTATATCTATGGTAATTATCCTATCATCTTGCTATATCTATCTTTTAAATTAATGTATATCTACAATGTATATCTGTATATCTGTAATGTATATCTGTAACACATTTCAATTGCATGTTTGTTCTGGATTTATAACAATGATTTTAGTTTTTTGTTTTAATATACATTTTTAAGATTAAACCTGAGTTTTTTTACCTCAGCTTAGGAGTATGCATTTTGTTTGTTATTATTCGCATTGCTTGTCTGTTTCTAGATTTTCACACAACTTTATTACGTTCATCCAAGCAACAAGTGAGATTAAGAATCTTGAAACAGTGGATTTGGAAACTAACTACAGTTGCTCAACAATCTCAGAACAATAAAAAATGATATTAACAAAGGAAAGGACGAAATAGTATCTTACTGATTCAGCTTGAGCTCGCGTTGCTTTATATTCTGCAGCTTTTGCAGCTATTTCTGCTTCTCTTGTCTCTTCTTGCTTCACCATAATCCTAAACACCTAAAAAAAATAAAAAAAAAAACAGGAACACACATCGAAAAAATTTTGTAGTTACAAATTATTCACTATTTAAAAATCTCTAAAGAAAAGAAATCAACACAAAATAAAAATTTAAAGTCGCCATTTTATTCAATTTCAAAGCATCCATTTTCCTATCTCACAGCATAACAACATTTGTAAAAATGATTAGCACCCCAAAACACAAATTACTGGTAAAATTGCCGGGCATTAGAATACTCCTCCCAATCCACAAAATAAAAATAAAAATAAAAATAAAACACTAAAGCAAACAAAACCCATTTGAATAACGTCCATGTATCAATTTTAACAAGCTGAGATAAGCTAATGCATCATCCAAATTTTCCGCAAATCCCAAAAGAAAAAAATCAATGCAAAACTTAAACAAGAATGTAAAGTTGCCATTCTTATTCAATTTTAAAAATTCATCTCCCCATGTCGAAGCGGAACAACATTTATGAGACTAATTAGTACCCAAAAACAAGAATGACCGGCAACGTCATCGAGCCAGTACCAATGGTCCTCCAATCCATAAAGCGAAAAATAAAAAGAAGAAACCTATAAAAACCCAGCAATGAAACACTAAAGAAAACAAACCCATTTCAAGAACATCCAAATTTCAGACTTCTTTATTATTAGGAGACTTGCTGATCTTCCTCAAGGCCTCGGCGCCTCTTTCCAGGGCCTTGGGATCGAACCCAGCCGAACTCGTCCTGGGATTATCATTCCTTATTTTCAGAGGCGAAGGTTCATCCCCGACTGTCAACTGCTGCGGAAGCAGCGTCGCATTGGGCTGCGGAGTAAACTGTCCAGATTGAGTCGTGAGAAATGAGAAGGGAGAGTATTTGGAAGAGCCCTCAGAAAAAGGTGTGCTATAAGAAGTGGCCGCCGTGAGGGATAGATTAGACCAAGTGTTAAATTTAAGGTGGGGAAATTTTGGGTTTAAGAATAGGCCAAAAGACTATTTCCCACCCATAGTTTAAGGTGGGGACAAAGTCCCACCCGCTTAAGTTTAAAACCCCAGTTTCCCAGTCGTAACTTATTTTTTTTATTAAAAATAATAAGTATACAGTTATAATCAGGGGTATTTTTATCTTTTTAATATTAAAATTTTATAAATTAATAAAATAAATTTTATATAAATATAAAATATTAAAAAAATTAAAAAATATTTTTAAATTTTAAAAATTGAAGCAGCCACCGCTGTCGGCATCGACGGCGGTGGCCGTCTATAATAGAACCAGGTGACCATTTT
>JAJEJH010000559.1:308372-349685 GCA_026122585.1 Anacardium occidentale
TCCGCCCGAAATAAAGGTCGAAAACGGCCAGTGGGGCCAAGGCTGACCCTTTACGACCGTTTTCGACTCCTAATTTTGTCGGAGGCGGCCAGATCTAGCCGCCTCCACTGAACGGAGAGGCCAGATCTGGCCTCCCTTAGAACCAGTGGCCGGAAATGGCCACCTGGTTCTATTATGGGCGGCTGTGGCTGCTTAAATTTTTTAAATTTAAAAATTTTTTAAATATATTTTTTAATTTTTTTAAAATTTTTTGAAAATATTTATATTTAAAAATTATTTTATATTTTTATTATAAATTTTTAATTTTTAAAATGATAGTTTAGTCATTTCAATTAAAAAATTATAAAAAAATTGGATTAGGGGTGAGAGAATGGGATTTTAAACTTAAGCGGATGAGACTTTATCCCTGCCTCAAACTATGGGTGGGAAATAGTCCTTTGGCCTTAAGAATAAGGAGAAAGTGCGGTTCTCCATAGAAAAGGTTCAGGGTTTATGTTTTGGGTGGCGACTGGTCAAGTGGCCGTTTAAAATTTATTTGGAGGGTTTGAACCGGTTTAAGACGGTTCAGGAAGGAACCGCGTAGCAAGCTCATCAAGTAAGGAGAAATAAGAATTTTATTGTCTATTCCTCACTTTCACATTTAAAATATCAATAATATTAAGGGGTTGTATATCTACCTCTTAGATTAGTCTAAGTAAAATACTTATAAGATATATTGACTGAGTACATTATCATGTTATTCATGTTTAATTTTATATGACTACTTAAAAAAATTCATATTTTTGCTAAAATTTTTTGTCTATTTATATAAAAGGTTTAGGATTTGTTATTTTCTCTTTATCAAGAAGGTAAATACCTATTCTTTTATATACTTTTTTCGTATTATGTAATAATTTTTGTTAACATATATGAATTTATTAATTTAGTTTTTAAAGATTTAAAATCATTTTACATATTATAGAATTAGAGATTCTAATTGAATTACGATTAATTAATAAGAAAAAATGAGAATGAAAGAGGAGTTAACAAGATTTTCGTTCTTTCCACAAAATATGAGAATGCAATTCATGAAACTTTTTTGTTTTGCAATTGTTAGTGTATAATTTTTCTTTTAGCATAGAGCTTAATATATCACACACTCTATATATATACATTGTCTTTTGTAAATACATTTGATCAATGATTTCACTTCCAGTAAATAACTTTAGTTTATATTATAGTAGAGATTTTATTATGGCTTGGATTAATAAAGATGAATGTATACATTTATTGTTATTGATTTTCACTCTAAAATTCTAAATGGATAAAAATAACACAATTTCAAGTATCAACAAAATGAAATGATACACTCCACCTCATTGTTATCAAACTTTGTGAAAAAAAATAAAAGAAAAGGAAATTGCATAAACAGTCATTTATCTATTGTTGGATGGAACAATTTAGTCAAACATTCAATAAAAAGAATTTGTACTAATTATAATAGAAAGCAGATGAAAAATCACTGGGATGCTGTGAAAAATCAATGAGACGAGAGGAGACAACTTTAGGTTGGGATGATGTGAGGAAAACAATCAATGTTGATGACCAATGGTGGAATGATAAAATGAAGGTAATTATAACTTTTTTTTACGTATCTTTTCTTTTGATTGATATTGATTATTTAAAATGATAATTAATTTTATAAATTAACAACATTGTAGGAGAATAAAAAATATATGAAATTTGAAAACAAGGATTTGTCGTTAATATGGTACCACTATGATACTCTCTTTTCTGATATTACTGCCACTGGTTATCGAGCATGGGCACCAAGCGAAATTGATGCCCTCAACATCAAAAATGAATTTGCAGGTGAATCAATAGGAGAGATGAAGGAATAGATTTTGATTTTGAAATAGATGATGACAATGATGTGGTAGGAAGAAATATAGAAGAACTTGAACTTGTCCCCATCAAATTCCCATCTTCATCTCTTAACAAAAGAAAAATTTGGAGGAACCAACAACATTATAAAGAAAGGGAAAAGCTTGATTGTATCATCATTGAAAGATAATATAGATTCTCTTATGGCTATACTTAGTAATAAGAGTACTGCTGAATCCTCTAGTCCATTGCAGCGTGAACCAACAATAAAAGAATGTATGGATATGCTAAAAAAGATGTTTGGAATTGAAATATTGAGTCCTCTCTATTTTTATACCTCTAATCTCTTTACCAAGAAAGACATGAGAGAATTTTTTTTTTTTTTTTTGGTCATGATGAATATGAAGTTAGTTTGAATTGGCTAAAGTATAACTACATGGAGTCAAAAGGAAAAAGTTCATAGTCATTTCTCTTATTTGTTTTATATCTTATCCTTAGGACTATTTTGTTAGTTTCGTTTTATTTTTATTAATGTTATTGTGTTTCAAACAAAGGAACTTGTTTGTTGAATGATAAATTTGTTTGGGTAATTGTGATGAATGACCAAAACGATCAGATACTTGTTATTTTATTGTTAATGCAGACATTTATTTGACTATTTTTTATTTCATTTTTAAGTTTAATGGAGTCATGGGATATTTCAAATTTGGTTTCAATTGTTTACAATTTTGTGGACGATCAGAATGGCCTTAAAGATGACGGAATTACAAGCTTTGGTTAGTCAATGGGAAGAACAAAATCGTCATTGGATGACTATTTTTGATATAATAGCTAAGTGCATTATTTTATACTGTATGAATTACATTAACCAAAACCCATGTCATACTTTTATAAGAACTAGTCATCGGTTGATCCAAGAAATATTAGAGGGGAATGAAAATCATTGTTATCAAGAATTTTGTTTGACAAAATCTGTCTTCCTTGATTTATGTCATGATTTAACCAATAATTATGGTATGAAGCCTACACGAGGGATGTCGGTATATGAGGAAGTAGGCATATTTTTTATGATTTGTACTAACTATTGTGGGAATAAATTGATTCAAGAAATATTCAATCATTCTAGTGAAACAATTCATAACCATTTCCACAAAGTCTTGATTGCTTTACTTCTTTTAGCTAAAGCTATTATTAGACCACGTTTACTGTACAATCGAGGAAAGGGATTTCACAAACCACATAATCCAAAATACCAACCTTTTGACGTAAGTAACCATTATCGCGCAATATATGTTTTTTTCAAACTACTATTATTATTTGATTCATAATTATAGTTGTATGAAACAGTAATTTTTATTTTTTTGTCGTGTTAATAGGATTGTATTGGAGCATTAGATGGCACACATGTGAAAATGTTGCCTCGAGGGGAAGAAATACCTTACATTGGACCTAAAGGGTATCCTACTCAAAATATTCTTGCAAAAATAGATTTTAATATGTACTTTACATCTGTATGGGTTGGATCGGAAGGTGTTACACATGATAATCACATAGTTTTATGAGCACTTTGTTGAGAAGAATTAAGATGTATTCGCCCAATGAGTAACAAATATTATTTGGTAGATGTTGGATATCCCTATACATTGGGAAATATAAGTCCATACAAAGGAAAAAATGGAAGATATCGCTTGGAAGATTTTCCATGTGGTCAAACAAAGCAATTACAAGCACCAAGAGGAAAGAAAGAAAACTTTAATTTTCTACATTCTTTGCATAGAAATATTGTTGATCGAATTGTTGGTGTGTGGAGAACAAATTGGTATATTTTGAGAGATATGCCTAACTTTCACATTGACACACAACGAGATATTGTGTTTGCTATTATAGCACTCCATAACTACACCCGATATGACTTTTCAAGTAGCTGAGATTGAAACATACATGTCTTCTTCAGATAAAGATGGAACACTCTCATCAGACTAAGATAATGCTTTTACCAATGATAATCATATGGTGAAAATACTACTTATTGGATGGCTATGCATGATTTGATTGCAAGTGAAATGTGTGCCATATACTTTTGCTCATATGCAAATTGAATGGATTAATATGATTTAATAGAGACATGAATTGAATATTTTGATTGAAATTTTATTTTTTTGAATATAATTATAATTCATCATATTTGTTCATTAGTTTATTTTGTGTAAAATCAATCATAAATATGTAAATTTTAATCTTATTTCAAGAGTATTTCGATAGATTAGATATTAATGTTTGTTTTCATGAATATATATAATTGTATATATATCAAACATTTATCATTTTCTTGACACATAAGTTTTTCAATTATAAAATAATTGAAATATATTTTCATAATATTATAATAAAAAATTAGATTAATATAATTTATTATTTGATAAAATAATTTAATACTTTTTTTAGTCATTTTAATAATATAATGTATTTATAAATCATATTTTACTAAATACGTCAACTGTTTATCAACCACTTATAAATAATTTATCAAAACATGTAACTGTTTAAAATTTCAAATGTTTTTTTAGCTCAATTTAGCTTATAAACACTAACAACTTATAATCTAATTTTTATACATCAGCTTAAAAAGACTCTAAGACCTAACAAAACCGGTTGGTTCCCTGAGTACCTTAGGTCATCCACCCCAAAAACGGGTATGAGTTTCAAATTTTAAGTTCTTTTATTTGTACCCATTAGTAATAAAATTTTTGTGGGCAGATCAGATTCACCCACAAGTCACTCATAATTTTTTATACTTCTATAAGATGTCAAATTATTTTATTTTAAAAGTCATTCAAACAAATTAGTGAAGAATACACCTATCAAACAACTAAAATTGAAAGCTTTCAAAATATTAATAGAAATTACAATGAATATAGGAGATTTTACACCAATTATAAGGAAGAATATATATACAACTATTTTAATGTTTATTAGGTGTTAACCAAAGTGCGTAATTTGAAGAATAAAAACTAAAATAAAAATGTATTAAATAAATACTAGATGTTGTTTTTCTACTTTTTGTACCTCTTGACAACTAACATTGTGAGGATAATTTATTGAAATGCTTTTCAAATTTCGGAAATTGTTTCATTTAATTTATGAAATTTGATGGAATAAGAAAAAATAAAAGTAAATCAAGTTAAATTTTAAACTCAAAACTCAAAAATTTTGAACTAAGGGATAGAAATCTTTACCCATATAAATCGATCCATTTTAACCCTCATCTATTTTATCTACAATAGTTTTAACCCAACAAGAAAGTGGTCTATTCTGATTCGCTCATTTGCCAAGTCTAATAATATTATAGACACATAAGTTAATAAATATGAATTAAATAATTATGAATGACATAAAAATACAAAATAAGCCAAATGACTATTTTCCACCCAAGGTTTGGTGAACTTAAAATTTTCTATCATTTAAGTTTGAAAACATAACAAAAACTATTTTAATATAAACTAATAAAATTTAAAAAATATTTAAAATATTTAATTTTCTCTTATCCATAATATTTACACATCTATCTTAATCTATTTTCTCATTTTTCTCCCTATTGTCTCTTCTTTTTCTTCACTTAATCATTTCTTTAAAATAAATATAATCTCTCTTTTCCTCTTCTTTCCTCCACTAAATTTTTTTTTCATCATTATCTCTTCTCCATTCTTTTTCCACTCTTTTCTTTTTAATAAATGTGAATGTATATCTCTTTCTCTTTTGTCTTTCACTTATTTCTTTTCAATTCAAGTAAATTATAAAAATATATGATGCACATACATCATAATACCAAACATCTTCTGCTCTCTTAGTTGTCAATGAGCATCTTCCCATCTAACAAGGGATGATTGAGGATGAGTATTAATGATGTTACAAGAGTTGGGAAACCTTTCATGAATCTTGTGATGGATGTAATTTGTCAACAGTATTGGTGAGAAACTCTCAAGGACTTTGTCATCTTGGTTTTGCTTTTGTCGTAAAAAACTTAAAAAAGACCTTTTAACTATGGAGAAACCAAGGCTAGATCCAAGGGCACGCTTATCATGTTTCTGTGGCAACCAAAGGACTTATTTCGACCCATGGTTTGATGTTTTCCCAAATTCCCACCGGCCCAGATTGTAAAACCCAATTTCCCACTCATTGGGTGTTAAAATTAAAGTAATGGTCAAATGACTGTTTTGTCTTTCATCTAATTAAATGACCAAAATGTCTTGAATAAAATGATTGAATTAACCTTATGTAGTTAAATAACCATGTTATCTTTTAATAGAAATGACTAATTTAACCCCATATGGTTAAATGACCAATTGACCCCCATATGGTTAAATACCCAATTTACCCTTGTATAGTTAAATTACTAATTTACCCTAACATAGTTAAATGACCAATTTAACCCCATACAGTTAAATGACCAATTTACTCTTATATAGTTAAGTTGCTAATTTACCATAACATTAATAAGTAACCAATTTACCTCATATAGTTAAACGACCAATTTACTCTCATACAGTTAAATTATTAATTTACCATTGCCTAGTTTATGAGTGAAACACCCTATTGTTTAAATGATTATTTTACCCTTACTTTATAAAATTACCAAAATAACTGTATTATAAAATATGCAAATACTTATCTTTGTAAATATCACTCTTAAACATTCTTAAACATTATTTGGATTCCTCATTTTAGGTTAAATGAAATCTAGAAATTTGCAAGTTTGGAAATCAAGAAATTTGAGTTGGAGGTTTGGAATGCAACACTGCGAACTTACACAAATTTGGAAAACTTCTGACTGTCCAAATTGCAAAATAAAACTTTTAGTTTCCAACCAATACAAACTACATCAACTCAAAGCAAATGTAAAGCAAGTCTGGGATGTAATTGAAACTACAAGTGTGGAGTGCAGTCTAAAATGCAACTCAAACCATATGCAAGTGCAACATATGCAACTTTTAACGTGAATGTGTCAAAGGCAAATGAAACATCATGTGAAACTTTGAAATCTACCTAACATGAAAGAATAATATGAAACAACATAACATTCAAAAATGGAAACCATTCATAGCAGAAGATCCAACAAATGGAAGCATTAGCAAATCAAACCATATGCAAATCCAACATATGTAACTCTAAAATATGCAAATGAAACAATATAGCATTCACAAATGCACAACATTCACAAATGCATAGCATCTAAAGCTAGAGATCTAAAGTATTAGCTAATTTAACCAAAAAATCAATAACTCCGATAGAAAATCAATACTAATTAGTAAGTGACACAACTATAGAGTATTCAAAAATTTAACAATAGAAACTATAACATATGATATAATTGTACAAGTCACATATTGAGCAATACTATATTAGCCAGTGTAGTTTATTCAAAAAAAAAAAAAAAAAAGCATACAAGGCAGCTTTTATTAACTATAATTCAGGTTCCTATTTTGAAAAATGAAGCAAATTTCGATCTAGTAGCTTGACTTGATATCATTGGAATTGTTCTTCTCTGCGATTCGAAAAAGAAAGATAAAAGAAATAAAATATATATAGAGAAACAAGAAAGAAAGAAAAAAAATGTAATGAAGAATGAATAATTGAGTAAAAAACCTTAATAGCAAAATTACCTTTAAATTTCTTCTATTTGCTCTATTTGGGTTGTTTCCCAATTGATTACATAGACTATACCAAATTATGGTTAGCTTGTTTCTCTTCCCCTATTCAGTATGGTCTCTCGTCTTTACTTTCCTTGGTTTGCCAAATTAACATGCCTAAATAATGAATATAGGATGACTTCATTATGCGTAAGCTAGCTCTTCTTATTTGGAACAAGATGAATCATTTTAGCATAAGTTTTCATATATGATAAAATCTTCATCCTCTCATCAACATACTTTTTAAAGTTATAAATATTCAAGTGCAAAATAGAGTAAATTGCATGAATACAGGGGATACCTAACAACTGCCACATGCCATAGTCACATACTTTTTTCTCCAAGTCCAACATGTAGGTTTTTCTTAGTATCAAACTCATATTTATCACCTCAAACTCATTCTTACCAGTATCTAATATGGACATTTTTCTTGCTAACTCAATGTTTTTGTTCAGCTTTTGCATAACTAGTGGTGGTAGTAGGGTTATCCATTGACTTCAAACCTATAATTTATTTTGTATTCTTCTTTTTATCCTCCTCCAATAAAACTCACACAAACTCAGTATTGGCAATAAGGTATTTTTGCCTTAATGACCCTTAGGACAACCATTAATCCTAGATTAGTGACCAAAATAGTTCTACAATATTTGAACAACTAGCTAAAAGACTGTGTTTGTTCCTTCACAGTCATTCCAGTGGCTATTTTTATGTCCCTATATAGCTTCTTCCAATTTATCTTTAAAAATGTTCCATTTCTAATTAGTTAGCCAATGGCTAAATGCTTGACCCTCTTTGAGACCTTATAAAACTTCCTAACTTTTTAACAACTAAAGTAGCATCTGGCTTATTCTTCACCCACAGGCAAGTGTGTGAATGCTCATATTTCCTTATTTAGTAAGACAATTCATCTACCATAAGTGTTGCATATAACTAAAAATGGTAGCTTTCAGTTTTATATAATACTTTAATTCTTCTATTCTTATTATACATTTTTTTAAAAGTAAAACATTGCTGAATTGTATAATCATTCAAAACTTTCCTAAAGTGATGCACACTTTCAAACACTTGTCCAATCTCAAGTAAATGTTTCTATCTACTCCATATTTGAAAATCTTTCCCTTTATGAACTTGGACAACCTACTTGTCTCATCTTCATCTACCAATAAAACAAAATCCCCATCATCACTTCTTGATTCATAATTTGATAGCTCTCTCTCATCTTTATATCCTTCCTCTTCACCATTCATATTATCAATTTTCGTACCCTTATTAGCAGTATTCATATTTACATGAGCTTCAACAACATTCAAATTGACATTAACCTCCTCTTCATTATTTATATTATCTTTTACATCATCATTATAAATTCCATCGTCATTGGAATTATCACTCCAACATACACTAAAAGAAATTGCATATACTATGACAAATATACTTGTGACACATGTAATTTAGTCACCATATAATAGCTTTTAGTGATGCCTTTTGCTAACTATCACTAAATCACTTGTTGTTGACAATCATATATACTGTCAACAAAATTATAGTTATTCATCATTAATATTCATATTTAGTGACGAAAGATTAGATTTTATCACTTTTTCATTTGGAGAAAAGTTTACTATCAAATTTAATGGAGCAGAGTAATTTTATCACGATATAATATATATTTATGATGAATGGATTGTCACAATATTATATCATTTGATATTGTAGTATAAATTTATCATCAATTAATATATATAAAATAAAATACTTTTAAAATGTTATTTTTTGTGACCATTTTAATTGTCATGGTTGCTAATTTTTTATAAGACAATATAATATTCGTCACAATTTATGTGTAGATAATAATTTTAATATTTGATGGTAATTTAATTGTTCATCACTAATGCATTAAACAAATATTATTGACGACTTATAGTCATCACCAATATATTTATTTAGTGACAAAAAAGAAAATAAATGAAAATTTTTTAGGTAAAATTTTTCACCAAAATTTCTGGAGAGAATGTGTTTAATTACAATTATTTGCATCATATAAAATGAATATTTGTTGACAATTTAGTTAGTCGTTATTGATACACATGAAGACTATTACCGGTGAGTTATAGTTGTCACCAATACATTTATTTAGTGACAAAAAAAGAAAACATGTTATCATTGGTTTGGAGGAAAAATTATTCGAGTAAGAATTTTGTTAATGAAGACAACTAGCATCATCAATATGAAATTATATGACAAATTATAAATATGTCATGAAAGTAATTTAAAAATGTTAGTGACACTTTATTATTGTTATCATAGATCTATTTAGTAACAAGAAATAAAATTTCATCACATGTATTTTGAAGGCGAAATTGTATGTTCAAAATTCTTAAAAAATTTTCATTAATGGCAACATGTTGTGTCACAAAATAATAATATTTGATGACATTATCATTGTTATCATGAATACACATATGAACATTTTAGTGACAACTTATTTTTATCATTAAAGTTTTGAGTGACAATAAAGAAGATTCATTATCATTATTTTGGAGGGAAATTTCAAACTTCACCATTTATGGCCACCTGGTTAGGTTTTTGGAAGTGGTGGCCTTTATTGCTCATAGCCGTTTTTTGAATTTTAATTTTATGGAGGGTGAAAAGAGGCAGGTGCCATAATAAATTGTTAAATAAATTTAGGTTTCACATCAATTAAGAATCTATGAAGTTTATGATACTAGAAAGGACGTAATTTTAAGGTAACCATATTTCACATTTATGGTGGAAAACATTATGAACTGCAATAGCAAATAGAATAGTTCAATTGGGGCTTAGTTGATATAAATTTTTTATTTGCACTCTTCCTGTTAGGATAACATCTCTATTTTATTTTATCCTTGTTATGTATAGCGACAACGTTCCTTTTATTTCCACTTGAGCACTGAGCTTGAGTATATACTCTAAAATTTTTGTTGCATAGGGGTGATTGATTCTGGTTGTTAGACTCAGGGACGAATATTTTGCTGTTCATTTCTCGAGGCTGCTTCATTAAGCTCACTTTCAAGTGGCAGATGCTTTTACATCCCCCAGGATTTTTATGATCCTGTTTCAGTCCTTGAAGGAATCGACTACTATGCGTCTCACTGCAGATAAAAAAAATTTGAGGAGGTGATGGTTATTGTACTTATGATGCGTTCTTTTTCCTCCAAATATAAATTTAATTTACTTGGTTTTTATATATTCTTCTAATCCTAGTGAATGTTCTTCGCCAGATTTCGACTCATCTCTTTGATTACAGCTGACACATTTGACAAAGTGATTTTCTGACAATATTATGTGATTTATTGACAATTTACCCCAACTAGAATTGAAATGCTTTGGAGCAACATAATGATGAACTTTATCTAACATGTGACAGATGGTTGTTGTGCCTAAAGATAATACGTCAATTGATAATTTCTGGGTTTCAAAGTGATGCAAAATGCATGCAAGTGGTCATATATCCTTGTTTTGTTTTCTTTAAAATTATCATTCTGAATTTTAGAGTTGAACATGCTTTATTTTTTGTTTTGCCTTTGTTAACTTGGCATAAAGAGTGTTTAATTTATCTTTATGCAAAATACGACCTGTCAAGGAGGTCTCTCCTGTGCTCTTGAATGCCAACCAGTCATTTCAACCGTACTGTGAGATGGCTCTTTTGTTCTTTAGCATTACTATACATGGATGATATATAGATTTTTTTTTTTAATCTTTCAGGTGTATTCCCGAAAGTTTGTTCTAGAAGTTAAATTTTAAATGTCACTTCCACAATTATGTCATCTTCTGATTTTTAAAAGAGTTGCACAAATTAAATTGAAGTTCCTATTGCAGTTTTGATTGCTATTGAGGGGAGACATCCTTGTACCTTTGGTGATAAGAGTGTCCTTCTAACAGTGATTTTGATTTCTGTTTAAATAAAATAACAAACCCTGAGCTAGACATTGTCATTTAAACAATTCCTGATTCAGTGTATGGTAATGGTCAAATCTATTCTGGCATGTAAAGAACACATACCAAGTCTTACTGATCGGGTGATGGATAAAAATGGGGTTACACTAGAGCGGACGAAGAAAAATCTTTCCAATGTTGTTGTTGGTGTTCTGCTGTTGGTGATGGATGAAAATGGGGTTATACATTGAATGACTAGTTTTGTTTTATCGTACCTTTTTTAAGTCTATGGGGTGTGAATATTTATGATTGTGCACGCCATCAAAAAAATTACTTTTGCGAGCCCTTTCTATTAATTGGGAGCCTGGTACGAGTAAAAGGTAGTTGTACCATGAAGCTGATATAGAGAAGAAACTTGTGATTCATACGTTAAAACATATGTTAAATCATATAACTTGATTTTCTAATGTTTATAGTTAATAATTAAATAGGAGTTCTTTACTTGTTCTAATGATTACTGTGTGTTGATTTTGTAGTTGTTGGTTTTGAAAAGAAGAAGAGACCCGAGAAGTAAAACTTGGAAAGAGAAAGGGTTAACCAGGGTTTGGAATTTTTTTTACTATGTGAGATTTTATTATTGTTTTGAGAATTTTTATGTTGATTTTGTTATTAATATAATAGTTTAACATTGTTGAATTTGTATTCATTGATATTTTATTTTGAAAATATTATCATTATATTTTTTTTATATATTTACGTATATTTAGTAATAATTTATAACAAATTCTTTTATAGTAATTTTCAAATATTAAGTTTTAAATGACAAAATATTATATGTTATTGTAATAAATTACGTTGTTCTCTAACATAATAATTTAATGATAATATAAATTTTGTCAAGAAAAATGACACTTCAGGAAAAAAGATTTTGCCTCTTAATTATAACGGCCATTATATTACTAAAGTTTATTAATTTATTGGTCTTTACGATTTTTTTATTATCATTTATCCTTGTATTTTTTGTAACGAAAAATGAAATTAGATGATAAAAATTTAAATAGATTATGACAACATTTTCATCACTAAAGTTTTATTATTCTCATATCTATATTGATTTTTGTCACTATAACTATATTATTTGTTGACAAAAAATGATTTTACCATTTAAAGTGTGATAATTTTGTAACGAAATATAATATTTAGTAATAAATTCTTGACTTCAATAGTAATACTATTAACATTATGAAAAATGATAAAATTTAGTGATAATAGAAATTTTTGTTATTAAAACTTGATTATTTAGTGGCGAATATAAATTATGTTATATACCTTTTGAGAAAGGGCTATAATAACAGTTTTTATAACAATAAAAGTTCATCATTAAAGAAATTTAACGACAAAAAAGACAGTTTATATAACAAATTTTAACATCGTAATTTATCAAATTTGTTATAATAATTATTATGGTTACATAATTGGTTTTAGTAAAAAATCATTTATTTATCCACATCTTTTGATGCTTTCATTTGATAAATGTTTTTGTATAAGTGGTATTTTTGGTAATTTATAACATGTTTCAAATAAGTATATCAAACATAAAAGTTGAGTGAAGTAACACTTCTCTCTAGAATACAATACTTTTAAAAAGAGATGTTATCTGATACCTATTTTAAGATTTCCTTTCCAGGTTCTAAGCTTGCGAGATGGCTGAGGCGATTTTGCTTTCGAATTAAAATATAAGTTTGTGATCAAATGTTAGTAAAAAGATAGAAATATGAAACAAATATTAACCACATTTGAGATGTAATTAGAATCATATAAGCTTATTTAAACTCATGCAAGGAAACAATCATTCTACTAGAAGATAGAAACATTATAAAAGAGCTATTCATCTTCAATAAAGGTCTGCACGGTCTAGTTTAGTGTAATTTAAAAAAAATTTCAAATCAAATTAGAAAAAAGAATAGTTTGAAAAAATTTTAAACCAAACGTTAACTAACTTATTTCAGGTTTCAAATTAAACCAAACCAAACCAAACCAAACCAAACTGAAAGTATATTGTCTGGTTTGGTTTAGATTACAATAAAAAATTATTTACTTTTAAATAATATAAATAAAATAAATAATAATTGAATTATAGTTATCTAAAACTTAAAATACATAAATATATAATATATATGAAATGCATATACAATAAACATGTAAAGAAAATGATAAAATAAATAGGAAAATCAAGTAGCATGCCTTATTATTTATTGAAAAATTTTAACAAATTTGGTTTTTATTTTATATTTGTATTTAAAAAAATACAGTTTATGGATTAGTATAGTTTGAAAATTGTCCAAATGGTTACTTAAACCGTAAATTATTTTTCTAAAATTCTTAACACAAATCAAACCATAAATTTTAAATTGTTTGATATAATTTTATAGTTTGAATCAAATTATACATAACCCTATAACCCTAAAAGTTAGAACATTGCTTGCTTTCACCAAGCCTCGACATAATCACAGAATAACAAATACGATACAGACGTAAGGATTCTAAGAAATTCAAAGAATAATGGAAGTTGAATCAGTTCACATTATTACATGGCATTTTGCAATCACCCATAAAATTACATATCAAGAAGGTGAGAAGAAACAAGAACAATAAAAGATTAAAAAAGATAAAGATTGTGACTATAATAATAATAACATGGAAAGAAATTGTGACTAGGGCATGGAAGAAGGTGGCGTGGCCAGCTTGGCTCTCAGATCTTTTCTCAAAATCTTTCCAGAAGGAGACTTTGGAATTGCATGAACAAAGTACACTTTGTGCAATCTCTTATAAAACACTACCTGTAATTTGTCACACAGATTTTCATTTGAATACTTAACATGAAGATGAAAAAAATTAAGTTCATTAATAATTTATACCTGATTTGCTACGTATTCTTTTACTGCTTCTTCCGTGAGTTCAAAGCCTTCTGTTCTAACCACAAACGCTACCGGGACTTCTCCTGCTACTTCATCTTTTTGCCTGTTTATAATGCTCCGATTAAAATAATTTTTTTCCTCAATCTTGTAATATGTAAATGATTCTTTACGGTTAAAATTTCAATTCTCTTTTTTAAACCATAAGAAAATTATTTTAAAAAAAACTATAATTTATTAAAATAAAGCAAGCTGAGTTATAGTTTATACTTACGGGACAACAGCGGCATCTGCAATACATGAATGATTTACAAGAAGAGCTTCAAGCTCAGCTGGGGGCACCTGCACGAATTACTTAAAAGTATTTACGTTTATTGCATATTGTTTTTGAAAGAAATAAAAATGTACTGTGCTTACATTATATATTATTATTGTTTTTAAAATATAAAAATTAAGTAAAAAATAGTATATTTAAACATAGAATTTCTGATTGTTTTACATTGAAAAAACATGAAATTAATCAAATAAAAATAAATCTTTAAGGAACAAACCTGGAAGCCTTTGAATTTGATAATTTCTTTTACCCGATCAACGATGAAAACTTCGTCGTCGTCATCAACATAACCTATATCGCCGGTGTGAAGCCAACCCTCAACGTCCACAGTCGCAGCCGTGGCCTCAGGATCATTCAAATATCCTGTATTTTTTAAAGATATTTAATGACCAAAATTGTTAAAACCCAAACTATCACCATATTTAATGTATTATTAAGAAAATTTTGGGTTGTAAACGTCAATCCAACAAGTAAAAGAGGCTAATGTTTTGGTTTTGTATTATGAAAATTTGTCCTACGGAGGGGCTCGGACCTTAGAAAATAAAAATAAACTCCTATCTATTGTACTAGAATAATTAACATTCTAAAACTAATTAATTATTATATTTTGCAATAAAAAGTAAAAAAAATAATAATAATAAAAGGCCAAGAACTATTACCACCCAAGGTTTGATGAATAAAAATTGCCATTTTCAAGTTTAAAAAAGTTAAATTATCACCCCTATGTCAAAATCAATATTTAGTTTTAACGGTAAACGAATATTTATATTATTTTATTCAAATATTATAATAAATATTATTTGGGGATAAACACTATTTTTTAAAACTTACTTAGACTAAATAAATATTTTTCTTTTCTTGTTTAAAAAATAATCATATTAATATATGATATTTACACCCTTTAAATTTTAAATTTAATCTTTAAAAATTTCAAGAACACCTCTTAGAGTTTTCATTAACACTCTTAAATTTTTTTCAAAATTTATAGTTTGTTCTCCAAACATATGATTATCTTTAACACCCCTATCTATATTTATACTAGTAAATTTGTTATTATTTTTAATTAAAATTAATATAAATTAAAGTAGAAAAAATATTTAACAAAATTTTAAGGACAAAGTATTACTTAGTGTGAAAGTATTTTTTTTCAATAATTTTATAAAAAAAAAATAACAAATTTAACAAAAGAGCAGGAGTTTGACTTTCTCAAACTTAATAAATTAATCAAATCTTGGGTGGAAAATAGTCATTTGGTCTTAATAAAAATTAATTACCAAGCCTAAAACTGGGAGGCAAAAGTCAAAAGGTCCAATGAAATTGGTAGGATCATTAATATAAAGCAAATCAGCCCCTTCTAAAGTAAAAAGGAAATAAGAGGGTGCATTCTAACCTTTCATAATTTGAGAACCTCGGATGCAAATTTCGCCGGGCTGATTGTGGGGAAGAGAACGACCGGTCTCAGGGTCAATCACCTTGAGCTCTGCATTTCTAACGACACCCCCGCAAGATCCCGACTTGCTTGCAAATGGTTGTTTTGCAAACGCTAAGCACATTGATAGCACTGGTCCTGCCTCGGTCATTCCATAACCCTGTTTCCAATCACCCCTTACAATTTTATTATTGGAGAATAAAAAATACCTATTTTAAAATAATATTTTTGTTTTAATTAAATATAACAAAAAAACTTGAGATAATTCCTGATTGAATAATGTGAAGCAAATTTTTTACAAAAATATATTGTTCTGGAATATGACACGTGTCTCTCCTTCAATTATGAAACAGATTATGGTGGCAGTTGAACGACCTCGACGGCCGCTAAATTAGTTTGTCTCTGATATTTCTGGCAATTAATATGATCACCATATCCACCTAATTTGAAGAATTAAAAACTACTGTAGTTTTAAATACCCCTTATCTTTACCAAAATAGCACAGACAACCCCAACACAATTTGTTCACCTGTCAAATGTCCCGAGACTAGCCCTTACTCTTTTAAAATTATAATAAATCCTCTAAAATACCCTTACTTTATAAAATTGCACGCACACCCTTAGAAACTGTTTTTCCGTTTCGTCACTCTCTTGTTGCATGAACTTCAGTTAAGAACTTCCAAAACAAACACTAAAACTAAACTAACCTGTCCCAAAATTGCCTGAGGAACTCTGTTCCGGAGCGCTCCTTCCAGCTCCTTCCCCAGTGGCGCCGCCCCTGAAAGCACCACCCTTATCGAGTTCAGGTCGAACTCTGCCACTATCGGATTCTTCGCCAGCGCCAGAACCAGCGGTGGCACCACTGCCGCCACTGATACCTTGTACTTTTGTATCAACTCCAGCAAGGCTCTTATCTCAAACTTCTGCATCAACAAAACCGCAGCGCCGGCTCTCAGTGAGCACAAAAGCACGCTGTTTAGTGAATAAATATGGAACAGTGGCAACACGCAGAGCACCACGTCGTCTTCTTTCAAGTATAAATTCGGGTTCTCGCCGTCCACTTGTTGCGCGATGCTTGTAATCAAACTTTTGTGCGTTAAAATGACGCCTTTGGGAAGTCCCGTTGTGCCGGAAGAAAATGGTAAAGCTACAGCATCATCAGGGTCGATTGAAACCTGCGGGATTTGGTTATCATTCGCTTCTGATAATGCACTGAAATGTATGCAACTTTCCGGGGGTTGATCCACTGTGATCACTGTAAAATCTTCCCCAATTTTCGGAAACTTTGCGTTGGAGTCTCTCAACTTGCCGACGTACTGCGACTGTGTGATGATTATTTTAGCTTGAGAAACCTTGAATTGCTTAAAGATTTCGGCAGAAGTGTAAAAAGGGTTTGCTGTGGTGGTGACAGCGCCGATCATAGAAGCTCCAATGAATGAGAACACGAATTCAGCACAGTTTTGGAGAAGAATCATGATGACATCGCCTTTTTTGATCCCTAAACCGGCTAATCCAGCAGCGGTTCTTCGACATATAAGGTGGGTTTCAGCAAACGAATAGGACTTACCGGTGGAACCGACTATCAAACACGGGTTATCAGCGAAAGCAGAGAGGTTTTCGAAGCAATAAGTGTGGAGAGGGAGATGGTTATTGATGGTAATATCGGGAAGTTTAGACCTGAAAACATGAGTTTTCTCATGCTTGGAATCAGAGGAAGAAGAAATATTAGACGGAGAAAGCTCAGGTTTTTGAACTTGTTCAAGAGAATTAGCTATGGAGATCATATTCTAACTCTTGATGAATCAAAAATTGAAGTTGAGAGGAAAGAGAGTGAAGAAAATCAAATCTGGAGAGGGGAGATGGGAGACGGATTTAATGGGTGAGAGTTAAGTGGGGTAGATTGTGTAGGAGGAGCGAAAGCATGCTCTATCTCACGCTCAAATATTCAACTTCTACCACAAGCACTTATTTCTTCGAAAAAGCTTTTCACCTACCTAACTCTCCTCTTCTTCCCTCTTTCTTAGGGTCTAAACAATTTCTTCCTAAAGGTATGGCAAAGTATGAAACGCATCTAAAAGTTTTTTAAAAAAAAAAAGTAGTTATTATATTAAATTAGTAACAAATAATACATATATATAATCAAAAGAAAAATGAAGAAATAAAATTAAAAAGAATATATTAGGTTTATAGCGGAGTAAACTAACAAACTTTTAGGTGCATTTAATAGTTTCTTAAATTTTTGGATGTGCTAGTATTTTTCTGAAACCCCTCTTTCTCAACTAGCCTCAAGAAAGCTATTGCCACTCATTCCTCTTATCTCGCTGGTTTCTCTCCCTCTCTCTCATCCTTCAACTGCCTTTCTTTATGTATAATTAATTCATTACTTTAGCCCTTCTTTAAACAAGTTTAAGCTCACTCTCTTCGGAGGTCAATTAATTAATTCTGGGATGACAAGTATTTTGCAAGGAAAGTTCGATATTTTTTTAATCTGGTATCACAAAGTAATATATGCATGTTAGATCATAATATATTATCAATCAAAATTAATTTAAAAATGATCGAGAGCGGAGAAGTTTAAATATGTCACAAATTCTCTAATTGATAATATAAATAAGATGCTATCATGAGGCTCCTTTAAATTGTTCCCATATTCCATACAAGTATACAATATACAATTACTATTAATTGCAAGTATGTTTGCATTACCTACATGGGTGTTGATCCTGAAAATTGCACTGACAACAAGTGCATTGAATTACACATGTAATTCAATAAGATGATTTTTATGTTTTAAAATAGTTCGATCTATTATTTGAAAATTTATATCTACCATTATGTTATTAATATTTGTGATTATAATTAGATAGCATAATATTATAAATGTTGAAAATGTCATCCATTTGACCTCTCTACAATTTTAAAAATATATGATAAGAGACCGTCGTTACATGTAAATACATAGTTGGATGTTGAAATTCTATTGTTATGAAAGATACAAAATTATGTGCTCCTTATTTAATATGAGTTTGATTGATTTTCATTTGCATTTGGAGGCATTCTAGAAAACAATCTCATGAGAATAGAAAACTGTATGTGCATGTTGAGGAGATTGTGAAGAATAACTGTACATTCAACAACATTTTTTTTTTTTTAAAATCAAAAATTTTTTATTTATACTAGTTGGTTAATTCTAATTAATCGGACAAATTAAACTTGAAGGTCTATAATTACCGAAACCCGCAATCACAGACCAGATAAATCAAGGGTTTTTGGCTTCACTGTAACTTAAACTCAAGCCACTACCTTGAATGAGTCTTATTTTTACCATTAGACCAAGCTCTTGCATTGTTTCAATTTTATCGAATCTGTTCAAAGAGACAACAACAGCTCTTTTTCTTGCTCTCTACATTGTGTATCTTCTACTTGTACTATATCATGGACTAATGTGTAAATAAAATGGTTGACCTTTGCATGTAAATCCTACTGTTTGTTGCTATATAGTGACCAATTGTCCCTTCATGGTTGCTTTTGTGACTTTAACCGAAGAGGAATCTGACCACACAATAGGTTGATAGACGTTAAATCTAATGAGGGGTTTTTTTGTATCTATTGTATAAGAACATGTGCGTGTGTGTGATTTCTTCTTTTTTTTTTTTTTTTTTTTTTTTCTAATCTTTAAATTTATATGACTAAAAGGGATTATTCTGGATTGCATGTGTAAAATGGAAATGGAAATAAAATTTTAACTTATGGTAGATGAATACTCAGGCGGATTTCATTCAAACTTCGTAAAATGAATCAAAAATTAAAAATTCGAAACTAGAAATAATTAAAAAAAATACCGCAGAGAAACATAGAGCAGCAAAGAAGGAAACTTTCAAAAAATAGTACCAATCTTTTGGATTTTCAATTTTATTGAAATCTAATTTTATCAAAATGTTTACTTGCTAATCAAAATAGAAGCATTTAGAAATTTTTGTGTAAAAGGATGCTAAATATCGTATAACCCTAAAATTTTCGTTTACGATGATTAATTTTCTAAGTAGGGTTATCAGTAATATGTTCTGAATTCCATTGGATAATACGTGTTCTCATCCCAAGCATCTACTCCAAGCTCCCGGTGTCTTAACAAAATGGATGGGAGATAAATCTAATAGGGTTTTATTATTCTTCTTTTGCAATAGTCTTTTTCAGACTAGAATCCAAGACCTTAGAAAATATTTGGTTCACCTGAATATCAGAAGTGACACATCGATAAAACCCCTTGTCGTCTCATATGCAATTTGTTTAATTTTACACTCTCGAACCTAGATATAAGTGGTCACATATCCAGGAAACTTTTCAAATGGGGACCTCGGACTTTATCATTGTTTATTAATAAACTAATAAAAAAAAAATTACCAAACTTTGAGATAAAAAAAAAAAAAAAAAGACAATAAAAAATAACAAAAAAACCGTGGCGATTCATCAATCCACTTAAAATCAGTATAACCAAAAAGGTTCACATCAATTACAATCTACAAAAAATATTTCACATAAATTTAGAACTCAATCATAACTCTACCACAAGTGAAATACATAAAAATTTACAAAAAGATTGATTAAAATAACCAAATAAGTAGTCAATAACACAAAAAGTCAATTTTCATTGCTTCAACACACTTTAGTTATATTAAAATCAAAACTCAGTCGTCTAAATTAAAGATTCACATGTCTCACTATTTGCTGATAAAAAGAATAAAGTTAGAATAGTATAATTAAAAATTCGAACAGTGAGAATGATGTACTTGAAAATTAGTTTAACACGATTTTTCACTTTGATATATTTTGAAGGCGTTCAATGACATTTTCATGGTAATTTGCATCAAAAACTTCAATTTCAATGTAAACCACCAAGTAATTGTTCATCCATTTGCCGCTATAGGAAAAACAAATGCTAACTTAATAAGCCAAAAAACTTTGATGTATACCACATCCTTAAACTCAACAATTTTTTTAGCAAGGTCAATAATTCCATCCACGTGAGTGAAATTGGCATTGGTGCTAACATCCTCATGATGGTTTTTAAGTTTGTTAGACGTTTAGTGTTTTGATGATAACCAAAATATGTTAAAATAACTAATTTAACCTATGCATAAATTTATTTCATGACAAAAAATATGCAAGTTATTTGTTTTACAGGAATTCCCAAACACATGACTATGCTTCATTGTTTGGCACTTGTGTGTGCTAAGACATGACACCTTGTAAGATTCTCGTACTATGGTCTATGATTTAAAACATTTATAGAACTAGTATCGCATGACTGTGATGATTGCACGTGATTGTGCTATGCATAAAATTGGTCAACAAAAGCATTCATGTCATGTAATCGTGTTGTGTGCAATCAAAAGCTTATAAGTCAACTTCCTTTAGAAGCATGATCATAAGCATTAAGGACACATGCTCATGTGTTAAGGAAAATGAACAGTTGTAGAAGATGAAGAGATACACTATTAAGACAAGCCATGTTATAGTATCGTATTTGATCAAAAAAGTCAACTATGTTTGAAGCACGATCGTGTATTAGATACATATGTCTATGTGTAGGCAAAATTTTGATCGTGTGTGTCCTCATGTGTTCAACAGTGTCACCTCCTAAACTTTAAGTAATATTCAAAATATGAAGATACATGACTTTGTGTGATTTAGCGAGGTTGTTGAAGTCGATTATTAGGTCTTGAGGTAATAAATAAAGGTAGTACAATCATGCACTCAAGACACATAACCACGCGCCTATGAAGAATTAAATATAAACATAAATTCTCAACAACCAATGGATAGTTTTTCTCTCAAGAAACTCTTTTCCTTTTCAAGCAAGAAAAAACATACATAAAGGAGATCATTTAAAGTGTAGATGGTTAGAGAACATATTATATCGAAGCTTTTATCTTTTGCTCTTATCTTTCTCATATTTATCTTTCTTTATGCTCATATTTGTTATTCTTTGAGAGAAAATTTTTGTACTAAACTTGTGAATCAACCTTGTAGAGATATCAAACATTTTCAATCTTGCATTTCATCCTCTTGTATGAAATCTTAGCTTAACTACTACAAAAGGGCAATCTCGATGTAAACTAGTATAATTTTGTATATGGAAATTTTAAGCTAGTTGCTTAGAGAAGTAAATGTAAGAGGCTTGGTTTGAAAAGCTCGAACCTCTATAAATCCTTGAGCATTTCTTATCCCTGCTCTCTTATTTGATTGTTATTTGGATGATTGCATACTGATCATCTATATAAATTGCCACATTTGTATTTAGATTTATTTTTAGTGTTAATTTTTTAAATCCTGTTCACCCCTTTTAAGATTATATAGTCTTAGGGTTTTACAATTAATATCAAAGCTTAGACTATTGTTTCATAAAATCAAAAAAATTTTAGAGTTAAGAGATCTTTTCCAAATGGCTAACATATCTACCCTTATTTTTGGTTAGGGTCAACGCACAACTATACTACCTTTATTTTATGGAGTGAATTATAATCAAAGGGAAATTATGATGAGATTAAACATTAGATCCATTGATTATAAATTGTGGAAAATAATATATCATGGTGATTTTGTGCCTAAAGATCCTAGGATAAAAGAGCCAAAAAATGAGTGCGACTTTAATGATAAAGATGAAAAATTGCTAAGTTTGAATGCAAAAGCTATAACATTATATTTTATGCATTAGATTATATAGAATTCAATAGAATTTCAATTTGTGAGTTTGCAAAAGAAGTTTAGAAAATTTTCCAAACTACACATGAAAAGACAAGACAAGTGAAAGAATCAAAGATAAAGCTCTTATATAGAGAATATGAACTATTTGGGATAAAGTTCGATGAGAGCATTACAAACATGTATAAGAGATTCTTTATGTGGTAAATGACTTAAAGGGGGCTACGTAAGAAATTTGAATTCGTGGAGTTAGTAAAGAAGGTTCTTAGGTCATTACCCATGTCTTGGACTATGAAAGTAACGACAATCAAAGAATTAAAAGATTTGACAAAGATGTGAATGAGTGAACTAATTGGAAGCCTCTTGACATATAAGATGGAACCAAAAGGAAAAGAGAGCAAGAACAAGAAGAACATTGTTATAAAAGTTGGTTATGAGGATAAAGATGAGTCATTAATGGATGAAGAGGACATAAGCTTATTAGTAAAAAGATTTAGCAAGTTCTTCTCAAAATCCAAGAGAAGCAAAGGTAAAGGCCCATTTAGGCGTAGAGGAAAGGAAGAAAATGAGAAAGAAGTTATTTGCTATGAATGCAAAAAGGTCAAGGATATAAGACTAGATTGTTTTTTCCTTAAGAAGAAAAGGAAGGAGAAGAAGAAGAAGAGATTTAAGAAAAAAGTTTTTGTTACCACTTAGAGTGTTAGTGATGACTCAAGTGAAACAAGTGAGCAAAAAGAAGAAAGAGCCAATATATGCTTCATGGCCAAGAGTGATTCCAAAGACAAGGTAAATGATCCAAACTCTTTCTCTTATGATCAATTATAAGATGCATTTTATTCATTTATAATGAAATTTAAAGTTGCTAGCTTTAGAAATAAAATGCTAAAGAATGAACTTGATACACATATGAATATGAAAAAGTTAAAAAGGAATTGGAAACCACATTGCATGAAAAAGATGAAGTTACAAATGAATTAGAATCTTTAAGGAAAAAAGATGATAAATTAAAAGGTAAAGTAATTAACTCAAATAAAATATTAGAGAAGTTCAAAATAAGTACAAAGATATTAAATAAGATATTAGCATCTCAAATGAGTGATTTAAATAAGAAAGGCTTAGGATATAATGGAGATAACCCTTTTATTAACATATATAGGCCATTAAAGAAATCAAATGCATTAAGCATGAAAAGTAAAATTTGTTCTTATGTTAGGTATACCGTCCAATTAAAAATGACAAACCTTTTAGAGTTAAAAAGTTTAGGTTTCTAAAGGAACTATCTATAAGGTTTCCCTAAAGTTGCTAGAAGGATGACCATGCAACAAATAATTAAAAAAAACACAAAACAATAGGAAAAACCAAGTCATGCAGTTTTCAATTTTTTAGAAAGCATATATTGTAAATAATCATTACATAGGGTGTTTTCAAAACACCTACCTATTTTGAAGTTTTTCAAGTCTTCGCGTGGCGGTGAATTAAGAACAAGATGAGAGTAATAGCCCGAGGTTAGAATTTGTTCTTTCAGATTGGAAATCAAGGTTATTTTGTAATAAAAAATGGAATTTGTGAGATTTCGGGGATAAAATAATCTTTTAGAGGCCAGTTGTGGCTTGGGTATAAGTTTGTTGGGAGACTGTTTCATGCAAGGCACGGAAAGAAAGGGAAATGTGTGGATTTCCCTTGACACACGCTCCTGTGCCCTAGGTACACGACCATGCGTTGTGTGAGAGGCGCCATAAATGTTAAGTTTTTTCATTTTTCTCACTCAGCTTATTTAACCCAGTTTTCTTCCTTCTCTTCTTCAGCGAACCTTAGGCCATAAAACATCCAACCAACAGTCACAATCTAGGTTAGGGAACCAAAAGCAACTAAGGAGAGAGATCCAAAAGTCATAGCAAAAGGTAAGTGTTTTCTTACCTCTTTCACTTTGTTTCATAGTATATTTTCTTTTGTTCTTTGAGTTTAACTATGTTTGCTACGTTAGTGAGACTTATTTAACATGTTTGAGTGATTGAATGATGATTTTATGATTGATTGAGTGGTTGATTTCATAATGAGGTGTGTATATATTTGTATACATTGGGTTTTATGCTTTATTTGTGAAATGTGACGTGATTGAAATGAGATTTTTGAGAATATGTACATGCTAGTAGAAGCCTTAAGTTTGTATAGATGATTGATGAATTTTGGAAGTGTTTGAAGGGAAAAGAGTTAAAATTTATGGGTTTTCAGACAACTATATATAGAAATCGAATGGAGTATACAATCGTGCACCTGCAGATACATGTCCATGTGGCCTTATTTTTACATGAGCACGACCTTGTATGACACCTATGTGCACTTGGAAAATCTAGACATATGCCCGTGTGATCGAGCACATGCCCGTGTGCTCATTCCCAAATTTACACGTCTGTGTAAGCAAGACATAGAAATGTTATTTATACTGTTACATGCCCGTGTCAGTATAGGATACGACCTTATGCCTTGATGCATGCCCATATGACCAACCAAAGTTTGTGATTTTACTCAAAAAGCTACCACGATTGAGAGCACAACTGACACACAAACCCGTGTGCTTCCATACATGCCTGTGTGCCAAGTAACACATGCTCGTGCACAGTGAACAAAACCTAGAATGAATTTTAGTGAATTCCAAAGCCTTCCTAAGCAATTCTAAGCTACTTATAATCACTCGAAACCCAATAAAATCAAGATAAAAGAACATATCATGCATGATAAATAGTATATAACATGATATGTCGTATCAGAGTTTTCAGAAAATGAATCCAAAGATCCAATAGCATGTTTTTAAAATATAAATATATGATATTTCATATATATTTTAAAGGTGAATACGAAAGGTTACTTATGAGTTCGCACACCCACTAGATAAAGAAACTAGCGTCCATTAGAGAAGACATAGTCTTTGACCAAGCTTGTTAGAAAGAGTGTTGGTTATGCACAAGTAGATTTTTTATAGAATTGGACTCACACAGCCAGGATATCGAATCTCTGTATTC
Source organism: Anacardium occidentale (assembly GCA_026122585.1). NCBI lineage: Eukaryota > Viridiplantae > Streptophyta > Magnoliopsida > Sapindales > Anacardiaceae > Anacardium > Anacardium occidentale. Next base: position 334,238 of record JAJEJH010000559.1, read on the forward strand.
ATCAGTATAAGCAGCATAACAGTTATTTTTAGATACAATACTTTCAAAAATAGTTTTCAATATATTTAGAATCTTCTGATCATAGTGACTATTTCAAAAAGAGTTTTTAGAAAAACATTCCCAATGACAAGTTTTATAACTATTTAGTATACACATGATATCAACATATGCATATCATGTCATGTATGACATTTCATGAGAAACAAAATAAATAAAAATAAAGCTAACGATAAAGATTCTCACAAAAAATGAAAACATTATATAGATGAAGAACAAAGAGAACACTAAATAGAAACTAGCGTAACAAGTCGTGAACGAACTAGAGTTTGAACCTACTAGTGTTAAAGATAAGAAATGCTTACTAAATGATCTTATCACTCACCCTTTTCCTTGTTTCCTCTTTTTGCAGGTCAATGATCTTGAGACTAAGCAAAAACGAGATAACTGTTAGATTTTGAGGACATGACTCAATAGCAGACAACATGTTTTAGCTCGCATGCTTTATACAAAACTTTTGCTTTATGTATATGTGAATGTATGACACTATTATGGTGTGTTGTATGAATAACATGTTTAGTAATGACACACTTGAGATTTTCAAAAAAGAATCATTATTTTTTTATCATTATTATAGGATTTCCCATTATAGCTTCCGCATTGAGAATTTTTAAATTTAAAAGTAGATTTTACTATAAGGATTTCCGTTACAAGCATATTATTGGTAAAATTGTTACTAGTTATATCTAAAATATAGTAGCCTATGACGAGGGTCATTAAAATGAGTAATAACAAAAGAGCCAACTATATTTGAGGAAGTCCACATGTAGCAAGATGAAAGCCAGAATGTCTTATTTTTGTGTTATTGAAAAGGATGTATGAGTGCAAATGTTTGGATTACGAGTGTCATCTTTAATTTTCAAGCGATTCAAAGATGATTTCACCATGTTTGCTTATATAGAAAGCTAGTCACGAGCTTGACCACCAAATATGCATGTTTGTGACCATCACATGTATGCTTGTGAATCAAGAATCATGACCCGTACATACATGTTTAGTAACCATTACAATTTTCACATGTTACACATAATTCGTGCAATGTTCCCATGATTAAGTAACCAATAAACAACTTTATGTACACTCGTATAAGACATACACATGCCTATGAGTCATCAAATTATTTGAATTTTGAATTAGTCAAACAAATTTTGTCTATACACGTCAAAATTTTGCTAACCTTCAAAATGTACACTCGTGATCTATGAAGGTGCAAACCGTTGATCTTTACTTCTCAACGCAATTCAAACAAATTTGACAAGTCCTATACAATATCATCCCAAAACACACTTATCAAGATAACAAATGTTTCCCTCAATTTATCAACTCTATAAGTATGTGACCCAAAAGCCATCTATTATTTTAGTAGTATTTGGATTCAAATCGCATTTGAATACTAATCATGAGTAGCCTCTAACAAGGCAACATAACCATCCGAATAGTAAAGTGTTAGCAACTTTGGACTTGATAAGCTTGAGAATTAACATACGATATATTATCTTTGTCACCTTATCTTATGAGGTTGAGATATAGATATGTGTCTATCTCAGAATTCCCCCTATCTACATATGTTCAAACTGATATTGGATACAACACCAATTGATCTAGTTGTGACCACAAATTAATTGGTTTTGAACACAACAACTGAGACACTTACTTCGTGCTCAAGATTGACAAATTATATGTTGATCTACCATAATCTTATACTAATCATGATACAATCAATCATTCACTTTTATAACACCCTAGTTACAATAGTACATTTAATGATATCAAATGGTAAACTTACAGTATTGAAGAAATTTACGCGAAGATAAAGGTACAGAAAATTTTTGATAGATTTTTTTTTTTCCCTTTCTTATATTTCATCTACTTTGTTTGACTATATCATTAAGTAGTAAAAAAATGAAAATAATAAAATTTTTAGACAATGAGTTTTCATGAGTGCAATGTAGGTATTATTCCTTCATGTCTTTTAAATAACTCTCAAATGTATAGAAATGTCATTTAGAAAATAACAAGAAATGAATATTAAAGAGAAAATATGAACAGCTAACAGCATCATTGCTTGTCAAACTTCACAACATTTATTGGAAACTATTAATTTTCTTAAACATATTTTTAATAAATACTAGACTATGGGTAGTTAAGTCTTTTAATCTTTTCCGTTAAATTTAACCGTCTTTGATGAAAATTTGTCATTGAAACTTCCTTGCTTTTTCTTCAATTTTATGCAACATTAAAAATGAAACTAAATCATCACAAGTGGTTAACAATTAATCCACCAAATCAAGGACATCCATTCATTAATATACAGACTAAATGATGGCTAACTGATTTAAGCAGCAACTACCTAAAACAAGATGCACGGATTTAAATAATTAATTTGTTTATAATTATTCTACCATGGAATCCACAGAAGCTTCAGCAGCAGCTGGTTTGGAGGTGCTTTTGTCTCTTTTACCTAAAAATTAATAGACAGAAATTCACATCAATATAGCTTGGGGTCTCCCTAAATGATCAAAGGAGAAAGTATAAGAATTTGGCTGTATGGAAATGTTATAACTCACATTTGCGCTTTAAGTGTTTAAGCTTCAAACCCTTTTTCAAATGAAATTTCTTTGGAGTTTTGTCGGCGTCTTCTGATGTACCTACACCCCGAAATAAGATTAGATTGGTATTTTAGAATGTAATGCAGATTAAGTACATGCCATGTTATTAAAATGGCACATCAGAATAGCATGCAAAAGCTTGAGTCTGAACTTAAATATAACAATAGCACAACAATTTTTTACATTTAAAAAAGCTTTGCTCTAATAACAATCATCCAATCTAAACCCCGTCGTTCATTTTATCACCACTGTCAAAAAAAATTACTTTGGGTTTAGCTGATGAAAGAGCCCCTCATTATTTAGAGAAACAAGACAAGGCTCTATATTGTTTTATACTTTTATAAGATAGTAGTTACCTTCTCTTTTTTTTTGGCTTCGTCTGGATGCAACTCTGACCCTAACTAAAATTTTCAAGTCTAGTCTTTGAAACCGTTAAAACCATAGTAACATGTCTCAGAGAAGGAAAAAAAAAACAACAAAAAAACAAAAAAATGAGAAGACGGAATGCCATTAAAGAAACTGAAGGAAGCAACTGCTGTTAGGTAAACAACAGAGTTTGAGATGCCTTGTAACCCATGTTTAAGAAGTTCCAAGCCACCAAAATGTGAAACAGACATAATATGCTGGACGTACACTTAAGCTGACACAATATTCACTACGATTCAACGTATCCTCTCTACACTATAGTTAAAAAACCATGATCAGAACCAGAGCTTTCTTCATCTCAAAGGAAACAGAATTGGAGCTTTCATCATCTCAAAGGAAAAAAAAATGCCTTAGAACAAAAGTATTTGAAGGCTATCAGCATGTGTATCTAAATTTCCATTCATAAAAATGAGAATACATGATAGGTCTTAAACACAAGCAAACTCCTCCACAGTTCCATACACAAAGCAGCACACTTAGCCACAGCAGAAAAATTAAGTTCACATGGCTTAGCTTCTCCACAAAGAACACTAATCAGATGCCATATTAATAATTCAGTTCGGCGCACCCTGATTTCCTCAAGAACACTAATCAGATGCAATACTAATAATTCAGTTTCACGCACATTGATTTCCTCTCATCATTCACAAAACCATAGTGTTATTTCAAATGCACCAACTCTACTACCAAGCCTGGAAACAACATTTGAAGACTACCCTTCTTCTGAATCACGGTAGGTGAAAGCTATTTCCAAATAAACTTCCCAATAATCCACTTGGTTCGCAATGACAAAAAATACACAACCATCAAGTACCTCTAGGTCCTAATAAGGCACACCGAATTTCTCATTTGATGAATCCTAAATACATAACCCACCAACACAATCTTCTCCACCCTCTTATATCACCAATTACAAATAGTAAACCATAGCATTTTAACCCCTAAAATTTTACAACTTTATGTTCCAATTCAATTACTCTCCTAAATTAAAACTAATATTAATACAAAGAAAACCGTTAGAAACATCAAGAAGATACAAATAAAAACCAAAATTTACCTTCAGCAGCAGCCATCTCAATATCTTGCATAGTAACAAGCCCACTCTCCAGAGCCTCCTTTTGGTCCTGCAAAATTAAACCCAAAAAAAAAAAAAATCACCGTTGAGATTCCTACACAAACGATAAAAAAAAAAAAATAACAAAAACACAAAATCTCTCCAAAACATTAAAACATACTCGGCGCCATTTCTTTAAGTTCTTCCGTTGGCGTTTTCCGGAGACAGAGAGAGTCTGAGGCTTGTTTCTGAGCTTCCTGGTTTTGGGGTCTCCATGCTTCGCTCTCTTTCTTTGTGCTTTCTCGGCTTTCTTCCTCTTCTGTACCACATTGTACTTCGCCATCTCTGGGCTCTTTCCTTGAATCCTTCCAAAACCCTAACTGAAGCTTTTAATGGACTTTCTCCTTTCTATTTTTTTGGGCCGGGTTTTCATGGCCCCAGATATACGGGTCTCACAGTTACATTTTTTTTAAAATACTTGAATCCAATAAAATAGGTCTTAAACTTTTCATGTGCTACTATTTATTATATTATATTTGTTTTTAGAAATAAGGTATGCGTCTACATCTAACTGGAGTGACCTCAAAAATATAATTATTCAAGGGGTTATTTAATAAATATTAGATAAATTTAATATAAAAATTCTCTTTTTTAAGAGTTTTAAAATTAGGTCTTAATGACCTATCCTTTAAATTGATGTTATATCTAACATTTCTTTATTTAAAATTTAATTATTTTGTTGTTTGATTCCACTAAAATCTACAGTTCTTGTTTGAAAAGGTAGGTGTTACAAGTATTTCCAGACCTGTATTTGATATAGACCTTACCCTCACATTCTATGCAACCCCTTTACTTGGTTGATAGACATGCATGATTAATTGATGTTACTTTGTCTCGTCTCCTAATTTATGGTTTCATATTTTTTCCATGTAGCACGTAGTTCACTTGTATCATAACAATTCAATATCTTATTGCTACTGTTACTCAGTTAGCTATTTTGTTTATTTACTCACTATAAAAACATTTATATTTGACATTATTTTAACTAATATTACATTACAATTGGAGAAATTTTCTTACTAATTATTGAAACTGAAAAGGTTGTATGAAATGATAGTTACTATTGATTCGAACAACTTTAAAGGTGTTTGAGACAACTTTAATGCCACCATTGAACAAAATTTTCAAGTTTGGTTAAAAAAATTGTCTAGTAATGAAGCTTATTGGAGCATGGAAAAACTTTCAAGTTGTTCAAGACAATGGTAACTACAATTTCATTCTTGTTATCTATTTAGTTATTGTAGCAAAGATAAATTTTCTATAAATTATAGTAAATTCATCATTACAATTGGTAATTTACAAGTATTTTCATTAATTACCAAGGCCTTGATCATATTCTAAAATGCAAGACAAAGGAAAATTTCCATTCTATTATAATATTTCGATTATTACAGTAAATAATTTACAATTGTTCCATAATAACTACCATGAACTTAGTCATAATCTAAAATGAAGACCAAATGAAAATTTAGGTTTTATCATCATAATTCAGTCGTTACAATAACTAATTTATAAGTATGTCATATGTATTGACACTTTTGAGTTCCTTCTTTAGAAAATTACAAGTATTATTTTTTAGTTCCTTATCTAGTGAAGAACTACAACCACTAACTTTTGATAAGTAGAGCATGTCGAAGTCATTTTCTCTTAGGGGATGAGAAAGCAAGAGATAATATGCTTTTATGAAAAAACAAGTGAATTAGACATATTTATTTTGATAATGTTAATGTAATTGATAGTGTGACCCCAAATCTTATGTCCACCATTCACATACAAGTATGGTTGCCCCATATTACATCCACCACACATGTAATTGCTACCATAGAACATAAATAGTGTAACTCCAACATACTTTGCCTCTATTCTCGCACCCACCACCCATATGCTTGACAGTATGAAGCCTAATATTGCATCAATGACCTATATACTTGCTACCATAAGGCACATACATTGTACCCCAAGTATATTTTACATTTGTTTTTATGGCTACCACCCACGCACTTGGAACCTTTTTATTAGAAGTGATGAGTCTGATAACACCCACATACTTGCATCCATGACTTACATACTTATGCGGAGCACCTATGTTTGATGTAAAAAGTTGTTCAAAATGATAGTAACAACCTTTTTAGATAAATTAGTACTTAATAAGTTATTTAAAACAATGGTAACTACTTTAGATTTTTCCATGACATTGTATGCAATGTTAGGATAGTGCCTTAAAGCCAATCAAATATGTTGTATTATCGATGTAATTATTTATTATGATTATTAATAATGACATTTTATTGATTATGCATAAGATCGTATATATGACTTATATTTGAACAATCAATATGTCTTTAGAATGGTCAAACCATGATGAGAGTATCAGATGACTAATTATACGAACCCTATGTGCACGTTAGGTGGTCATTCTAGAATGTTTATAATCTTCACATTACATTATCCAATGGCACAAGTAATGATGATAAAATTATTGTAGTATTGAATAACCCTACTAAAAGGTGACAATAGTTTACGCTTGTCAAAATTGTTTAGTGATAATTTTATGTAACATATGATTATATGTTGATTAGGTTTATCCACTAGACTAACCTAATCTGAGGATTCTATATGGATAGTGGTTATATTGTTTACAAAAATATCTAATTAACTAATGTGTACATATGATCCTTGTTAGGATAGGTGTCTTATAGCCATGTATTTGATTATAATTGATGTACATTACTGATTATTAACAAAGAGGAATCTTTTATTATATAATGTTTGATGCATATAATATGTTCTCAGTATGATAAATACAAAATGAGAGAAATAGTTTATTGATCATGCTTTTCTTATGTACTCATTAGTGATCATACTAAAAGCATTTATAATCTTGAAATTACTATGATGTAAGGCATGAAAAACGACGATGAAATTATCATAGTATTGAATAATCCCACCAAAAGGTGATGACAATTTGCATATATCAAAATTATTGTTTGTAGCTTAATGTAACACATGGGTACATGATTTGGTAATCATGTGTACTAATAAACTCATAAAGAAAATTTCATATAGATGGTAATTCTTGTATTTATAAAAAATATCATCTTAATTTGATGGGTACATGTAGTCCTTCGATTTGAGGTCATGAGACTATCTTATGCTAAGACTGATACAGTATGATATCTTTAAATGTATCACTATAATTTAGGTATTATAAAAATGAGCGATTGACTGTATCATGAACAATACAAAAATTGTGGTAGATTATTATAGAATTCATCACTCCTAAATATAAGAACGGTGTCTCTATGAAGAATTTTCCTAACCAATAAATTTATAGTCATAGTGGGATAAGGTTGTTACCTAATTTAATATATCTAGTTTGAACATATATTTGATAATATAAGAATTCACTAAGATAGACATATATATGTTTCAATCTTGAGAGACATAATGTGACGAAGAAACTGTATTATGCATTAAGCATCAAATTGATTAAGCTTAATAACATTCACTGACACTCTACTAATCAGATGATCGTGATACCTTATTGGAGGTCACTTATGATCTATAAACAAATTTGACCCAAATTCATATACTATTGATTTAGTAGGGAGCTTATAGGTCATATACCATAGGAGTTAATTGGATTCTAGAGGCATTGGATTGTTTGTCTTAATAGGTTTATATTTGGGTGTTGTCACGTTGGGTTTATCAAATTCATTCACATCAGGTTAAAAGTCAAAGTAGAGTTTTCACATTAATGCACGATCTTGTGCTTATCAGACACATGATTACGTATTTTGATAGGTGGTAAAATCCTATAGTGTTTATCAAATCAAACTTGATGAAATCAAATTAAGTTTGAATTTCAAATAACCTACTGACACACTAATATATGTGCCATGTGCAAGGGCATGCGTCATGGACAATGGAACAATTTTATCATGATTGATAACATTACACAATTATCTTGCATAACTGACTTAGTCATGGATTAGGTAAACATTTGATGCACAACCATGCTTGTGGCTAGCACAACCATGCATGAGACAACATAGGCATTCAAATGTTGTACCCCACTGTGTGCCTAATGTCTATATAAATGCAATGATGATTTCATTTTTATAGACTTCTAAACTTTTACCTTTAACCAATACACATTCGTGCACCTTTTACCCATACGACTAAGCTAGTCACTGTTAGCATCAGGAAACTAGCTTAGGTATCCTTTTTTGTCCTACATTGTGTAGATTACTATAGTATTACCACTCTGTGGTATGGGAAAGTGATTATATTACCACATTAAGACCGAAGGATCCTCTAAATGCATATATGAATTTTAAGCACCCTACAATTCTTATGACGTTTCTCGGAGCTTTGATTGGAAGTTTGGAAATTTTATTACATGGTTGCCCTTCTGGCGGACCCAATAAACCCAATAACATTGACATTACACAAGTTATGAATTGGGTCTGTCAATTTATACAAGTTCCCACAATAGTTAGTCTTTGCCATGTCAAACATATTTTACTATATATATATATATTAAAGGAATAATTAATTATAGTGTTTAGTTTCTTTCACAAATTATGTGTTAAAATTTGTTGGTCATCGAAAGGGCATCTATACAACAAAATTGAAAACTATACAAAGTCTAACGAATCCCATAATAGACCATTGTGATTCCATTTGTGTGAAAATAAAATAAAACAATAAAACACCTAAAGAAGTTTATTCGTTCATATTTGCATTGTCAACTCTATCAATTCTTCGTGTGGTAAGAAAACTCACTATCCAACATTTCGTAAACTAATGCCAGTTGAGTAGTTCACATAGAGTAATGGAAGAAGACTATATATAGTTTCAAGATTCTAATGTTTAAAAATGTATGGTTGTGAGCTGTGGGTGTACATGTTTGATTCTATGATTTTGCTTATGCGTGAGGAAGAAATTATTGCACTTTCCTTTGTAGAAAACTAGTCATAGGTGTGACTTAAAAAATGTACACTTTTGAAGCCTTTATGTACTCTGATGAATGAAACATACACGATCGTACATTAGTGTTTAGATAATGCATAATCTTTTTCATGTTAAACAAAATCTATTTAACATTAAGATCATGTTAATTCTCAAAGAATTGTACGTATACCTCATCTATAAATCATGTATGCCTATACACTAGTGGATTATTTGAATTTTGAATTAGTTTAATTTGGTCAAGCCTAATTCTATCCAAACTTTTTGGATTTCATCAACCATCTAGATATATGTCTGTGACCTAAGAAAATTCACAATTGTACATTAAGGTAAATCTACTTGTTTGACTTTTAACCTATTCGAATGGATCTAGTAAGCCATATTCAATAACACTTGTATACTTAATAACCAGGATAACAATCTTATGCCTTTGATTTCAATTCTATAAAATATGACTCTCAAGCTTCCTATTATCTTGATAGTATCTAGATTCAAATTGAATCTAGACATAGATCATGAATGACCTATAGTAAAACATTATGACCACTCGACTAGTGTAATGTCAGCAAACACCTATAAGTTTGATCAATTTAATGGTTAATATATAACATAATCTTTTTATCACATATCCCACAAGGCTAAGATATAAATATCTGTCAATCTTAAGACCTCTTCACATAGGTAAATGTCCAAACTAAAATATTGGATATGACTCTAATCGATCTAGTTATGGATAACTTAACTTAGACATTACTACCATACTCAAAATTGAAAAATCCTATATTGATCCATTATAATCTTTATACTGGCCATGATATGGCTAATTGCTCACCTTTATAATATCTCATTTATAGTCGAGCGTTTGATGATGTCAAATGATATCACTCATCGTATAAAACACCTGACAACCTTAAGTCAAAGGATCATATGTATGTATTAATTTAATAAGACATTTCCATAGACACATAAAGCATTATCTATATGAAGTCCTCTTTAGCGGGTCAATCTAGTGGACATGATTAATAAATCATACACCCTTATGCGAGACTAAGTTACAAGCTACATATGTTAGCATATACAAACTACTGCCACCTTTTAATAGGATTACTAACATTACGATAATCCCTATACCACACTCGTGTCCTAGATTCATAATAATGTTAGGGTTATAAACATTTTATTATAGTCACCAATACGCGTGTATGGAAAGTATGATCAGTCATCTGATTTCATCATCTCGGTTTTACTTTGCTAAGGACACATTATATGTATCAAATAACAATATAACTAAATATCTCATCTTATTACTAATCATAATGTATTTACAAAAGATGTAAATATACAAGTAAATACATATAAATACATTAATAAATACATAGTTATAGGGCACCAATGCTAACATTATGCCTTCTCTTACAATATCAAGTGACGTTGATTGGGTAGTTGCCTAGTAAAGAGGCATAGCACCTCCAACTTTTATGTTTTTTTCTGGGTGCTAATTGTATTTCATGGTCTTTTAAGAAGTAGATTACTATTGCTTGATCCACTATAAAGGTGGAATATCAGGCTATAACTTCCACTACTGTTGAACTAGTACGAATTTCTTATCAATTATGAGATGTTGCTATTTTTATTCATCACCCTCTTTAGCTTCTTTTGACAATATAGTGCTCTGCATATGTCTATTAATCCTATCTTTCAAGCAAGAACAAAACACATTGTATTGGATTATCGTTTTGTTTGTTAACAAGTTGTTATTGGTATTTTGATTACTTGAATTGTTCCCAGTTATTTTCAATTAGTTGATAGCCTTATGTTATTGTCAACTAGTTGATATTCTTACATAGTCGTTATCTTGGTCACATTTTAAACTCTTTAGTTCAAGTCAAGAGTTCATCAAGTTCCCCACTCGAGCTTAAGGTTTAAGTGATAAGATATAAGGTTAGCAACAGTAAAAACAAAATCAAATGAAATGATCAACATCAAATCTATCATAGTTGTAAAAACAAGAATGAAAGAAGAGGCCAACCGAATTCCATAATCAAAGGTATGTAGTCACCAAATTTTCGGCTAAAGAAATGTCATTAGCTATAAATTTTTTGTGCTAAACCCCAAGCGTTAGCAAATAAAAAAAAAAAAAAAACCAAACAAAACCACATATTTTTCCTTCAACTACTCTTGTCTTCTTTAGTTACAGGTAATTTGAAACATTAAATAAAAAAGGGTCTAACCATCGCTAGAGTTCAATCTTTAGGTTGTCGGATTGTAAGCCCTCTGGTTGATTTCTGTTGCGCAAGAAAAGAAGATAAAGCACCATCCTTTTTAAAATCTAAAACCCGAGAGACTACCATCATTCTTAAATGATATTTATACGGTGTATATTGACTAAAAATGCACCTTGTCACTAATTTATTTTTAACATCAACGAATTAGATATTTAAATAGATTAAAAGTTGCTCCTTTTTTATCCATAATAAATTTTATGGTCGAAACCCGTTTCGCAATCACAACAAAATGAATAATTAAAGAAAGTTAAGTTCAACCAGAGCTAAACTTAGTAGATGCCATAACAACTTGGAAAAAACAAAACAACTTCGTAACGAATACGGAATGTGTATGTTAATTTTGTTTAAACAGTAACATTCACATTATACATAATTTGTGGTTCCTTAACACAAAGAAAACTCAATCGAATATGGCTTATAGAAGAAGTCTTTGTGGTGTATTAGTTTGTTGCATAATTTTTGCACATCTTATTATGAGTTGTGAGGTATCAGAGGCGTTTGGAGGCTTGCAAACCTGTATTCAAGAGTGTACAGCAAGGGGCCCAAGGGGGTTTGATTGTGAATCATGGTGCTTAACTCAATGTGCCTATAATGCTGGTAATAACAGTCATAATGGTTTCATTTCATAATAATTCTTATTAGTTTTGAAACTTAAGAAAAGAGATGTCATTTTACAACTTAAAAAGAACGTGTGTTAGTTTATAGCTTTATGTTTTGTTTAATAACATTATTTCAGAAAAAGGAAACAAATATTTCATTATATTTTATAAATAGCCTTCTCATAGTAAAAATTTATTTTTATCTTGACATTCAAAGAGTTTATGTAACTCCATTTTGAATTTAGTTATCTTTTGAAGGTTCCTTTTCATAGCAAGTACGAAGGTATTAAATTTAAACTAGAACTAGAACCATTTCATTGAAAACTAAGTTATATATGTCCATATCATAGTTATTTTTCTTCATTCTGTTACCAAACAAATATAGGCGATTGTGAAGACTTGATTCGGAAACTACCCCCTAAATAAGATTCCATGTAAACAATTACATGGTATTTATACGCCAAGAAACAAGAAGATCAAGAACGATGGGATAAAGATGTAGATGACGATCAAGAGAGAAGAGATTGAATGGCTGGGAATTTTGAGTATTACTAGTAACTCTATTATTTGAAAATAATGCAGTTCATACAGTTTTATATGTCGTATGTATGATTTCTAAAATTTCAATATAATAGAAAACTTGTCTGATACCATTGCATATCTCACCACTCACACATCAAAAACTACAACAGTTGGTTTATGGTTCCAAATTCAAGTCAATCCTAATAATTTTTCATTGATTAAGAAGTTGGATTGAAACAACATCATAAAATTCTATACAAAAGTCTTGGGAAATGAAAAAATATTCGTAAAAGTATAAAATTGCATATAACATATTGTTGGAAATTCTAATCATCAAATGTGAATTAAATGAGTTAATGACATACTTGGTTGAATTGAAATTTGTTCGACTTCGGAAGCATCCTCAATGAAGAATTAACAATTTTTTTTTTTTGGTAATTAAAAAAATTTATAAAAAAGAAAAATGGGCAAGCCCGATACAAAGAAAGCACAGTAAAATGCCCGCAAAAGTCCAAAAAAGGCAATTCTATCCCCCATTTTGAGCGCCTACTTTGCTCGATAGAGATCAAGAGGCAGAAAAGATGCCACGAAAAGAAAAAAAACCTAACTAGTTAGGCTATTACTAACTATGTACAAGTTAATAAACAAAGTATCTTTTAAGTAAGGCTAGAAATGAATTTAAAACCAACCCCAAAAGAGCAGCCCAAACTAAGGGAAACAAGTAGCCCAATCTAAGAAAAAGGCAAATGCAACCCAAAAGCAACCCAGGCTAAATAAAAACAAGCAGCCCAAGTAGCTAGAAAATTTACCAAATGAGTTGCCTATTGCTAGTAGACCAAGCCAACTGGAGAGACTGGAGAAACCTCATACTACAACCTAAAAGTCCAGCAGCACAGCTGGGAAAACCACCATTTTCCCCAGCCAATGTTGTCTCGTAATTAATCCATCTTTATAAACAACCAAGTAAAACCTGAAAATTTTCTAGATTTTACTGTTCACAGAACTGAAACCGTGAACAGTAATATCTGGGTTTTCCAGGATTATAGCCTCTGAAAGCAGCCTGAATGCCCTGTGAACTAGGCCAAACAGCCCCCCACATGTGTAATTTTCCCCATGCTTAACATTCGAAGCCAGTCGTCATTGATCGGATGTGATTCGACTTGAAAAGGTAGCGAGAGCCTAATTTGCATGACTATGGTAAAATGCGGCCACCTAATCTAGCTCCCATGGTCAAAAGCAACCCAAAACAGCCAAATAGCCCAAGTTTCATTGCCACAATATGTGAGGACACTATAACTCAACAATTTGAGGTCACTAACCATGAAAACATGGAAAAGCACAGTTAAGTCACAAAAGGACTTTCCTTTCCTTATCCAAGAAACATAGGAAATCCTATAAAACAATAAACTTGTTAGTAAAACCCCTCTCTCCTATCTCACTCTGCTATTTCCCAAGGCACTAATGTAATCTTAGTTACTATCTCTCTAACAGCCCTTATGAGTCCTTCACCACCAACTACTCCATAAAAGGAAGAAGCAAAGAAGATTCATGGCATTTGAAAACAATCAAAGGAAGAGACCAATTTATGACAAGAGTATCATTCTGACTAGACAAAGGGAAGTTTCTTAACTCAGCACATCTATCCCTTATGACTCTTCTAGTGATTTCACAAACCCTCTCCTTAGTCAAAGAACCCCTCCCAAAGATCCTATTGTTTCTTTCTCTCTAAATGTTATAGACTACGGCAGCAAGACTCATCTTAGCAATAGTGGACCTAAGTGAGTTCCCTTTCCACTCTCTAGTAATCTCCATAATATACTCATCCCACCTCTGGCTTCTATAGCTAAGGTTGCTCCAGTTAAGAATATTGCTCCGAATAAAAACACTATAGTCACATTAAAAAAAGAGATGATCTAAGTTTTCATCAAACAATCCACATAACATACATGTAGAGTTAGAGCAAACTCCATACCTTAGCAAATTATCTCGGGTGGTCAGTCTCTTTCTCAACGTAAGCCAGAGACTGATGGCATGACGAGGGATGTGTTTTTTATGCCAAATAAGGTGAGCCCACCCAACCATGTCACTTTTTTTCCTAAATTCTTCCCAAGCCGATCTAATAGAGAAGTTGCCATTTGAATTCGACCTCCAAATGATCTTATCATTACCATCTATCGACTTACTTAACATGGCACCCTTCACTTCTATCATCTCATGAGAGTTACTCGGCTACCAGTTCCACTCTCCATTCGTCATAATCTCTTTGACCTTGGCAAACTTACTCAACCCTAAGTCAAGGATGATGCTTTCGCCATATTTTTTTGCCAAAGGCCCAAATGGATGCCAATTATCCTACCAAAGGTTGGTATTTCCCCCATTACCAATCAGATGGCTAATTCTGTTTTGCATATCATTTCTTAGCTTAAGGAGTTTCTTCCACCACCAAGGGTTGTTATTAGTGCTCTGAATATTCCATATGCTCTTGTTCCTGACTCTATTTTCTTTAACCCAATCAACCCAAATAGATGAACTATTAATTTGAACAATTTTCTATAAATGATGAGCCATGGCAGCCTTGTTCCAATCTTTGCTTACTTTAATCCCCAGCCCACCTTCATTACACTTCTTGCATAGCTCCTCCCAAGCAACTTTAGCCTTGCCCAAGTTGAGATCTCCACCACTTCAAAAGAAGTTTCTGAGTTTGGCATCAATATCTTAGAAAAACTTTGTTAGGGAGGAAAAAGTGGGAAGCCTAGAAAACTTAAATGCTAAAAAGGATCGCTTTAATAAGAACCAATCTTCCAACATAAGAAAGATGTCTACTCTTCGAAGACAAAATGCGCCCCAGAATTTTGTTGATTA
>JAJEJH010000056.1:0-138502 GCA_026122585.1 Anacardium occidentale
TGATCTTGTACCCACCACTTGTATACTTGGTATTATAAGTTATAATAACTTGATCCCATGAAATCGTCCGCACACTCTCGACATGCTGTTTAGAGACAAGACATTTTCTTGGGATCAACTCTATCCAAATAAAGGGATTTTGCCTCATTTTCTATGCCATGCCTTTAACTTATTACACACATTTAGTAGTTTTTCGTAAACACCTTTATATTAAATATGACAATGATTAACAACAACTCTCCTATGTTAGGCAATTATATATAGTATTAACTAGACTTTCCCTACACATCACAATAAGATAAATAATTCTTAAGAAACAAACTATATTCAACTCATATGGTCACCCACATGTATTAAATAAAAATTGGTTGAATTTGGACTCATATTACTTAAACCCCTTATTCAACCAAATGAACAAACTTTTATTGGCCCAAAAACAAGGTCAACTCCCCTTTCAACGAACTTTTTCCTTCGTACACAAAACCTAGGCTTTCAGTCGAAACCCAGAGTTACTTAAAAAGGCCTTGGTTTTGTTGGCCTACTAGGATAAGGTTTTTTAAGTACGTTTTCTGGTCGATGCCCTGGGCGTCAGCCAGAAAACAAAGGCTCAACGCGTCAACTAAATCCTAACTTTAAATAATCAAAAATTTTGAGCAACTTACAAGACTTACTCAACAATGAGCTGCTCAACAACAATACATCTTATTTTAACATCACCGAACTGGTGTGGATAATTTAAAAGGTTGTTCTCAAAGATCTGGAAAAGTGGTAATGCTGGACATTTGAAAAGGGTCATGTGATGGCTCGGAGAATACAAGACAAGCCGTATAAGCTGGGGTCAACCAGCAAATCCAAGAACAAGCAATCCAGAAATAGATGCGTGTGACTTGCAGAGACTTAGAAGAGGTTCCTCTCATTTTCCATCCCCAAGATATTTTAATAAAACTGGAACACATTTACTGCAACATTATAAGTTTCCTACATGGCATTGGTGTGAATTATTGGAAACTCTCATTATGTTTCTTTAAGATTTAAATCCCACGTGAACATGTTTAAGGGCTTAAGCATAGGATTATCTAGAATTAAGCCATTGTGATTATATTATTGATTAAATTAATAATCTATTGAATTAACAAACTTTTTAAAAAGGCTTTGCCGCTTCTGCCATCATCTTCTTTACTCTTGTAAGTTTTTCTATCTCCTTCAAAACCTATAGACAATAGCCCAAAAAAAAAAAAGATTAATACAAAACCACCAGGTTTCAATCCCTGAAAACCTTGCACAGTAAATTTCTTCACCTCCATAGTCATGTCTTCTGTGGTTACAGCATCCAAGTTGTCAATACCCAGTTGAGCTGCTACCTCTGTTGAAAACACAAAGCAGTGAAATTCATCGAAATATTATAATTGGTTACATGACACATTGTAAGCAAGAAAACTTGTGAGGGTTATACTTTGGAGCGATATGGTTGCATCAGCGGTGGAATATCCATGTTTCATTTGTTGATATAATGAAGCTACCTGAGGCAACACCTGACTATCATTAGGCAGAACTTGATAATCACCAAAGGCTAAGCAGCTACAATTTCAAGAAGGGAGGGAAAAAAAAACCTTCAAACCAGTTTCAGAAATTGATGCCTCTGCTTCAGTATCTTCACTCTGGACCTCAACATCTCCCCTCATCACCATGTTTAGTGGTACATCAATCCATATTGATATTCCATGTCTTAAAAGTGCTCTGTATTGGTTTATAAGAAAGTCTTAGAAGTAGAGCACTCAAAGTATCCACCAGAGATGATTAAGTAAAAGAGGGAAAAATAAATTGCATGTAGCTCATTCAACAATTATTGCAATCTCATACAGATTAGTTGAACTCTGAACTGCACCATTTCCAGCACAAACTACTAGTCGACCCATGGATGATAATTGCTTTAATACTTCAGTCTGCATTAACATGTCAAATAAAAAGTCATCAGCAACATAGAAAATTTTTAAAATGCTACTAATCTACCAATCTTGATGTATCAATAACTGAGCTTGAACAAGTATGCAACAAAGGAGCACCAAATATAAAACAATCACCTCAGTTTCCAGATAGCCATTCTCATCACTCTCCCTCAGAGCTTTAGCAGCAGATTCACCACCAGCAGCTTCCGATACTAGATTATCACTGAATACAGAGCGACCAAAGAGTAAGCTGAACTAATTACATATCTGTGAGATATCCTCAAATTTGTAACACCCAAAACTTAATACCTATCAAAGTAATAATATCGTAATGAATCAGCTAGAAGCTTGCCCAAGCTGGTTTTTATTGGACTTGCCATCCCTTTAAATCAAAATAAACCATCAAGCATTCACATCAGTACAATGACCGGGATTATCATATTATTGAAGTATCCAGTGCATCATTAGCATTATCAAATGCTTACCCACAAGATATATGGAAGTTCCTTTCAGTTCAGACAATATATCAGCTGCTTTCTTCTGAATTGAAATTGAGCATTTCAATAATCAAACCCCCATACAATCACCTAGCTAGAACTATTATTCACTTCTAGGACAGTATCAAACAAGCTTATGAGATATTAATAAGCTTTTAGACCCAGTTTGGCTCTCAATAAACAAGAAGAAAATATATAAGGAAATGCATTATTAGAAAGTAAAACTTTATATCCTCACACACTCCCATTTCATTCAACAGGACCTAAAGTATGTATCTGACCTTTACTGCAACAGATGGATCCTTCACAGCAACCTCAGTTACTGTACCTAACAAGGTTATAAAATGTAAAATCATTGAAAAGCAATAATATGATTGGTTTCTAAGCATCTTCTAAATACATTCGTTATTATGTTACCAAGAAATAACAGAAGTAAACAAGAAGACAAATCAAATGATATGAAATACAAATTTTACTTTACTCCCGTATTCAATTTTTCAAGGAGAATTTTTTTTTCCCATATTTGTTTGCTAAGTAAAGTTTATAAATAAGAACCAGGGTCAAAACCCGAAACAATTTAAGCTCGATGTGCAAAGTCACAACAACAGAAAGCTAACTCACGGGAACAACAAAGTAAAGAACACCGGTCATCCTTTTAAAGATCTATCTAGGTTACTATGAAAATAAAGTTCAAGAGGACCACTCTAACAAGCCTAAACTTTTTTTTTCCATATTTCAAATACCCATGATGAATTGAAATAAAAAAAACTTACGATATCATAGAGTAGCTACGGTACAAAACTCTTATTTCCTCTATATTTCTTTCCACATTCAAATTACGCAGCTTCAAACTTTAGTTATATCATCTTTGCAATTTTGTTCACTTCATTGCTGACCCCAGTCATAACTTAAAATCCAAATTAACAAACCCATTCATAATTTTTTACAGGTTTCATTAAATTCCTGAAAAAAAAAAAAAAATCGATTTATGAATGGTTTCATGAGAAACAAAGCAATACCTAGTATTCTTTTCTTGAATATTTTTTTCAAGCACGCAGATACAAACAACACAAGAAAACCCAAAATACAACCCAAAACCACCAAAAGCCCACAAAAGAAAATAAAATTCAAGATCTAAAGAAGCTCACTGGAAGTATTCTCGTTAGAAAGACAACAAGTCACGAAACGAAGATTCCGTACAGCAGTATAAGAAATAACGGGAAAGTGAAGTGGATTTCGAACTGGAGCATGGGATTGAAGCAAAGGGCTGTGAAATTTTAGGATTTTTGGACAATTAGTAATCGATTTTGTATAGATAGTAGTAGTTGTTATCTCCATGGACGTTACTTGTTTACTTATCACTTCGCGATTCACTTCACTGCGCTGGAAGCTCAGGATCAGGAGCGGGTAAATATTTTTCTTTAAAAAAATCTGTCAATGGATTTTATTCTTAATAGCCCAAACATAATTCAAGCAAAACCCAAAAAAGAGAGCCCAGTTCCAGTCCAGTCTAAATGGCCTTTTTTTAATGACATAAAGCTGCAATTCTGATAAATATCGGGTATCTTGATATTATAATTGGCTCGACATAACAAAAATATTGCACTCTTAGCTTATGCCGAATGTGTAGCAGAAATAAATGGGTGAAGGAATGGTTAATGGATCATATTGATTCTGCTGTTAAGAATTTGTGGTAAGCTTGTTGGAGCTAACCATTGTTTCCTTGTTAGAAGAAAAAACGAATTTCTTTTTACGTTTATTTTGTAAATCACGAAACCATTTTCTTGTTCATCAAGCCGATTCCGTAACCCTCGTTTCATCCTCCCTTCGTGATCCAAGATTGATATTGTTGCAACTCGATTGCATTATACAAATGCACAGCTTTGCTGAATAATAATAATAATAATTGGAATCTTAAATTTGTGCATGGGTTGTGGCGTTTCAAAGCTTGATCATGAAGAGGCAGGTCCAAAGTTCAAATGCGTCTCGAAACGAAGCGATCTTCATTCCAATATCGAGAATGACAACACCCTCGGCTCAGATTTGCTGCTCCATGAATATGGCGCCATCGATGAACCGTTCCCTGGTCGTAAGATTAACAAAGACCGCAAAAATGTTACTTTTTTGACAATTACTAACTGGGAACTGGACGTTCAAGATCAGGTGAATGCAAAGAATAATAACGGTGGTGGCGCGTACGCAGGTGGGTCGAAAGATCAGCTAGGAGGAGTCGACAGGAAATTTAAAGTGACGGTGGAGGAGGAAAAGCGCAGTGGTGACGGTAGAGGTGATGACAATAGTAGTGAAAGGGACAAACAAGAAGAAGAAAATGGATCATTTTCTCAAAGAGAAGATGATATCGCTCTCCCTGGATCGCCAAGTTTCAGGGAATACTGTGTTTACTCAAGGAAGGATTTTAACGAAGATAAAGGTTTTTTATATATATTTGTTGATGCTAATTATATGATTGACTCATAAAGTTAACTGATTAATCTGAAGTCAGTCATATATATAAGACCACTTACTTAGCTTTAAATTTGCAGGTGCAAAAGAAGAGACCAACAAGGCAGAAGCCGAGCGATCATATCTCAATTCTGAAATGGTAATATACTAAAATCGCATCACATGGATGAGACCCCAAAATACTAAATTTTGTTTCCTTTTGTAAAGGCACAGGGATCGGAAGCTGAAGCAAGCAAGAGAAGGAGATCACCCACGAGAGGAATAATTAAGAGCGCCATGCAGAGGCCAGCTGGATGGATTCAACGTCAGAAATGAGATTCGCTCTGAATCTGACTGGTTTTTATAAAAAAATATATATCTGTAAAAAGAAATGTTCAGAAATGCAACTTTCTCTTCATCTTTTTCCCAATTGTATTGCTTGTACATTGATGTCAATGGAGGAGGGGGTCCCTACCACTTTCCCAAATGGAAGAATCAGGATTAAAGTTTACAGTGGAAAAGTGGGGGTTTTTGAAAATGGCGGATGAGGAGCCTATCGTACTTGATCCCTTAGGCCACAAGTAACACGTCTTTTGACCGTGGAAAGTCCAATTCAAAGCGACAATATCTACCATTTTGTCTTCCTGACTGCATCACCACCATAATTGTTCTCCTTGACTCGACTGAGCCCCCCCATCCCTTCCTTTTGACTTTAAATCTTTTTAACTCATCAAAGAATCACCACATACGTAAGCATAATGCATATTTTAATACTAAACGCATAGATGCTTTTGGGATAAAACGTGTTTAAGGATCTTCCTCCTTTAATAAAATGATTTGATTTCTTGGTTTAATCGTTCAAAGTTGAAAGGGACAATCCATTGTTTGGCTTGAGATTTTTATGTAGGGCATTTTGGTTTGGATTATGAACAAGCATACAAGGCCGAGTTATGATTTATTTCGATAAATCCTTTAATGGATTGGATAAAAAGAAGATGGCAAAACGGGTAATTCGTGAATGACTCGCCCGCCACCGCCGGTCAAAGTACGAGATACTTTCCGTTTCTAAACTACTTCTTTCCTTGTCAGCAATGTTTGACTTTGACTCTTAGCCTACCTGGCTATCACATGCCCACAAGCAAAGAACTCATCTTCTTTCGTTCTTTAATTTCTGTTCATCTATAGTGATGTGATGGGTCATTGGGTTTAAAACAATACCATTTTCATCCCAATATTTCTTTTTTTTTTCTTTTTAATTATGTTACTATTTGCTCACAGAAGACCTTTATCTTTCATAATTAAAAAAAAAAAAAAAAAGGAAAAGGAAAAGGAAAAGGAAAAACCCAACATGAGATAAGTGACATCGTCCACAGCCTTGAGTCGATGCTTCGTATGACCTTACTGTCATCGACCTACTTTTAAACATTTAAACTTCCCTTTTAAGTTTTTTCAAATTACCTTCCATTCTCTTCAAACATCGGCCAAATATTAAACTTCGATGAAACAATTATTTTTCATTTTTTAAGGTTGAAATGTTCATTTTCTTGGTTATTTGTCAATTTTGTTAGTGTAAACCATTTAATTTCATCATAAATTATTGGTTTTTTAATAAAATTATAAAATTACCTTTAATACTAAATCTAAATTATCATGTTTCACTCATCTTTACTACCATTGTCAATACATTCTTACTATCAACAAACTAAGAAGAAATTAATTTAAAAAAAAAAATTAGATCCAAATGAAGAAAACAATGAGATACACTCATATTAATGCTATTGGTTATTAGATCTCCATTTCTGTTATTACAATTAACACCGTTATTATCGTCATTTTTGTACCATTATTTTGTCGTTAATAACGTTTATTCAAGTAATTGTTAGCCCTTTTATAAACTTGTTTCAAAGGCAAATTGGTTTTACTTATTCTAACTCAAATTCAAAACTGGTGATTGACGACTGAAATAATTAAGAGTAAGTTGGAAATTTGAAGAGTGAAAAGGAGCAAGCAAAATAAATGGTTTAGGGTTTTAAGCAATAATAATGGAGGCAACAACTGATTTTAGTATATTTTATGAGAATAACAAAGACTTTTGGTAAGTAAAACTTTATATGAGTAGTCCAATAAAACTAAGGATTTTAGACATGAGTTTGTCCAGAATAATTGTTTTTCAGTCGATTAAGAGGTTATAGTTTAAGGGATTCTTGAGGGAGAGCACTTACTTGAAGGCAAAACGATCTTCAAATTAGAATTAATAAATGACTGAAAATAAAATTTGTAAACTTAAAGGGTAAAGAGGATCATACATAAAAGTTTGGGTGGGAAATAGTGAATTGATCAATAAAGATCTCATAAAATTGACGAAATACATTATAGAAATTTTTTTTTTTTTTTTAAAAAAGGTTGATGGAGTTGTACCTAAAATTTAAGTTTAAATCAAAAGTTTTTTTTTTTTTTTAAGGGTTGTTAAAAAAAGAATTTTACTAAAAATGAAAAAAGAATTTTACTGTATACTGTTGCGAACCTTTTTCCTCTCGTTCGGTTGATCAGGCCTGTTTAAAGTCATTTTGGGACCCAAACAGGACACAAGTGAGCGCTCTCCTCTTCAACCTTCCCCAATTTATAATTCAAAATCCAAGTGAAAGAGAACCAGTTTCTTCCGCGCATCTCGGTGGCTCCTCGTCCTAGGGTTTTTGTCAGAAATGATGTCTTCGCTCTCTAAATTGCGAAGATTGGCACTTCACAAGACCGATACCAAGGACAAATATAACTTTCCTCCTTCCGCTCAGGTCGATGAGCTCGCTCAAGCTGCTCTGGTACGATTTCTTACATCTAAAGTAAATATCATAGGATTAATTTAATTGAATACCAAAAAAAAAAAAAGATCCTTTGATATGCTTATTGTTTATATTTTTTTTTTTTTGGTCTGGATATGGTGAATGTTTTATTTCATGTTTCGGTTGCTTTTAATTTATAGGAGATGCAAGATATGCGAAATTGCTATGATAGTTTACTCTCAGCTGCTGCGGCGACTGCAAACAGTGCTTATGGTAAACATTTTAAGCTTTCTGCGAAATGTGGTTACACTTCTTTGCAATTCCACTCTCTGTATAAACCACAACATGTAAAACTTGTATTAGATGTTGTAAACTGTATATGATGTTTGGGCTAAAAAACAGCAAGATTAGAAAATAAGCTGTGATTTATTAGTTTTACTAAAGGAATATGATATATGTTTGAATTATATTGTTATATGATTGCTGAAATATTGGTATAAAACTTGTATCTGGTGGAATTTCTTAAGTTTTTTGTTTTTTATTTATTGTTATTATATATAAGTTATCCATGTGATATTTTTGTGCGTTCAGAATTCTCAGAGTCGCTACACGAATTGGGTTCTTGTCTACTGGAGAAAAGATCGTTACATGAAGATGAAGAAAGCAGTAAGTAAATCAAGCTTTTGTTTAGGTAGGAAGTTGTTATAGCAATTGTTGAGACAAATGTTAGAGGTGTGGACTGCTCTGCAAGATGCAAAGGAGTGGACATTTTCGCGGGCTTACTCAGTTATAAGAATAAAGAATCTCTTAATATTCCCATAAACTAAGCCATAATATTGATAATCTGGTTATATGATCTAAAAATCATATTTTTATCCTTGTTTAACTTTTTTTCTTGAAATCATAGTGCTTCAATTTTGGAAATGAATTTATACCATATTAGTGCAAATACCTCGAAATATCTACATAGGAATCTACAGTTGCTATAAAAATGATACCAGAGAGAGAGAGAGAAGAGCTTTTGACATGAAAAAGCTCTTTAGCCAATACATAAGTCGTTTCAAACAGTCACTTAGCTTCATTATTATCAGATATTATGTTAAGAAAATTCATCAATGCAATAGGCATTGTAATTTTATTCATTTAAAATGTCAGATGTTCCAAGTTTTGTATGCCATAACATGTTTTAATAACATAAGGCTTGTGCACTAATTGTGATATGTTTTATGCAGGTAGAATTTTGTTAATGTTGGGGAAAGTGCAGTTCGAACTTCAAAAGCTTGTTGATAGTTATGTAAGTGGTTATTGTTATGATGTAAATTGTATCAAATTGTCATAGCCTTTAAGAAAAGAATGTGTTGAACCCAATAATTACTTTTTGCTTTTTGTAATTCAGAGGTCTCATATAATCCTGACGATTACAAACCCATCAGAATCTCTTCTCGATGAACTTCGCACAGTTGAGGTGTGTTTCTGTTGATTTTATAATTAATTATTATATGAAATATTCCTACATTGTTTCCATACTCAGTCGTTGTTCTGATGAAGGCTTGTTGCACTATAGTCATGCATTCGTAAACTTTTTAAATATGAGACACTGGCTTATAGTGTGTTAGATTGATGTTGAAGCCATGTTTTTGTTTTCATAATTATGATGATTTGATCTGATAGATACTTGTTAAAGAAACTGAGTTGGTGTCCCAAGCTTTTCCGTATTTATTGGAGTAGAGAAGAAAATTTCAAAATTTCTCCTTTTAGTAGTTTTCTGAGTTGCCATGCTCTTGCATGTTTGTTTATAAAATTTTATTGTTCTGATATGCACATAAATGTTCTCTGGACTGAGGTCTGAGGGATTAGTAGCTCTAGTGGACTGGTGATCCTTGACTCTTGCAATGTTTCATGTCTTGGGCCTTACAAACATTTTTTGCAGTCATGATATTAACGTAGCAGATTTTCTGTTCCATCAATGACTTGATGGACGTTGATAATAATGTGATGCACGAGTGAATCAAATGGTTGCAGGAATACTAGATATAGAACTTATTTTTCCCTCATCACTTTTCCCTCTTGTTTATCTGCATAATTGTTGTGTTGTTGAAGAGGGTTTCAATCGTTTTGCATCACCCACGCAACGACTATTCTATTTTTCATTATCAAAGCATTGCAATGTGAATTATGCTCAATTGCATTTCTTTTGTTTTCTGTTACAGGATATGAAACGGCAATGTGATGAAAAAAGGTTTGCCCTAGTGTGCATTTGACTTATTTTCTTTGGTTGAAGTGAATTTCTTCTGAATTTGATCTGTGATCTACAGAAGTGTGTATGAATACATGATGGTGCAACAAAGAGAAAAAGGAAGGTCAAGAAGTGGCAAAGGCGAAAGTTTTACTCCACAGCAATTGCAAACTGCCCGCAATGAATATGAGGATGAGGCAACCCTATGTGTCTTTCGGCTAAAGTCCCTCAAACAAGGGCAGTACCGTAGTCTTCTAACTCAGGCAGCCCGCCATCATGCTGCACAGGTTTTTCCAATATCTTCCTATCTATTTCAGAACACTACATCTCTTGTTCTTTCCGTAATTTGGATCGTAATGTTCTTTCTTCGTTTTTCCTTATCTTTTTGCATTGAATGCAGTTAAATTTATTTAGGAAGGGACTTAAATCACTCGAGGCAGTTGACACTCATGTTAGATCAGTTGCCGAACAACAACATATTGATTACCAGTTTTCTGGACTTGAAGATGATGAGGCGGAAGATGGTGAGGATAGCTATTATTTTAATGAAGCAGGGGAGTTGAGTTTTGACTATAGACAGAATAAGCAGGGTCTTGATGTTGTTTCCACATCAAGAAATTCAATGGAGGTAAGGACTTGTGTTATAAAAAATTTACTCTATTTATCATGCCTTGTGCTAATTCTCTCCAGCATGTTTTCATATGCCAATTTTTGTCATTTATATTATCTTCAATAACGAATGCTTAATTTATCAGTTTCTTCCGAGTTTTATGTAATTTTTTTAATTTAGTAGGAATTTCCTTTTCCACTTGCTTTTTGAGATATCTTTTGTCATCCAAGATGCTTATATCATGTGATTCTTGTGGGCTGGTTCCTCACTGTTGCCAATTACCTGAAGTAGTATTCACTATTACTGATGCATGGACTAACATATCCTTATAGCTCTTTAGTAAAGTAAAATGTGCTTTTCATGCTGGTCACAAACTGTTAAAGTATTGAGCTTGATTCGTCCCATGTTGTAGTCTAGTAGAATTGTGTGTGTCCAGTCATGTGCTAATGCTGGCAGCTTGCATGCATGTGCCTTAAAGTCTACTGCGACATTGGACCTACGATCTTGGCTGATTGTTGAAATTTTGTGTTCATTATGTAAAAAATACCTTGGCTTGATGTTTTTTATTAGTATGATGATGGTGTTTTGACGTCTTGTAACTAAGCAAATCTGGAAGCTTCAGTTGGCATGTTCTATATCTTGTGTTGGTAGGTGCAAAAATAGAAAATTGTTGGGAATTGATGACTTTTCTCTTAGAAAACACTGCAGTCAGTGGAAGTGGAATTATGGAGAGAGGCTGAATTTATCATCTAATCTAACAGTTGGCATGTGTAAAACCCGAAGGTCGCCTTCTTTATTCTGACCCTCTCCACGGTCAATTAAATGTTGGGCCTGCTCCTTTAGTTGATGATTGCTTCCTAACACTAACCTGACACCTCGTTCAAATGTTTTTGAGATTTGAGATCCAAAATCTACCCGGGTTTTCTTTTCGTTGTTCTCATTTTCCATATGTGGGCTATTCGCCCTATCTTAAATTTCTTTGTTGTTGCAAATTCATAGTTCACAAAAAAACTATTTTAGTTATAAATCAATGTTAAATTAATGGTTAGGTTAACCAGACACAAGGTTTCACACAAAACATATTTTATAACAAAGAAAATTAGTACAATGAAAATGCCCCCAATAAGGCCTATCTATTGCCTACCTGAATTGTATCCCACAATTAGGTACACTCTTAACAAGGGGCCCTATCGGGGCAATTGGAGTTCTTAAAAGAAAAAAAAAAAAGTAGTTGATCCATATCTTTTATTTGACCCTCCAAATCTGAATTATTGAACATAGTGTATTGGTTATTCACTGATTAAGTATGTGTCAGGCTACTGTGTGTGATATGAAAACTACCAAAATAAGTGATCAACAATTTCAAAGATTTAATTGCAACTTATAATTATTCTATATTTTTTTGGTTTTGAAACTGGTTCTTGTGTATGTTTGGTTGATATGGTGGCTTATCCTGCAGGTGGATGAAGTTGGTGTTTCGTTTCGTCAAACTTCATTAGTGGAAAATGTTGAGGTAGGACCCTGGAGCTCTTACAGTTATTTGATGCTGACATTGATGATTGTGAATGTGCTTGATTTAGATGATTCTGAAAGTACTTAATCTTGAATAATGTGGCTTCTGTAGTGAAAGTAACAGATGAGCAAAACTTGTTATCAGATTTTTGTTCAGTGTCAGCTGGACTTAAATTGAGGCTTTATCAGGTCTTGTTTTACAACTGTTTGTTTTATCTTTAGAACTACAGCATTTTACGGCCCTTGATGTTTGGTTTTTCATATATTATAGTCATAGAAGTTACAACACTTGCTTTCGATGTTTTAAACTTGAAACAACAATTTCTCAATTTTATGCAGGTAAACTTGGACAAAAACCCAGGGGATCGCCTGGTATCAAACAGGGAGCCAAGAGGAAGCTACTCAGCCCCCTTATTTCCTGAAAAGAAGATTGATCAGGCTGAAAAAATTAGGCAAACACAGCAATCATCTACGAGGACATTTAGCACGTATGTGCTTCCTACCCCTATTGATGTGAAGGCTCCAGTTGCATCAAGACCAAGTACTTCTACTCCCTTCGCTAGGTCAAGTAACTTTAGTGGACGCTCAGACAACCCATCTCATTCTTCCCCATTGGAACAGAAGAAGCAAGATAAAGATTATGGGGAGGGCCACGTGTCAGATCTCTCCGTCTTCAAACTACAGTCGGTTCTTAAAGAGAGCAACAGTAGTACTACCTCCATCAAACTACCCCCTCCTTTGGCCGAGGGTTTTTCCCTTCCTCCACTGGATACAATTGCATCTTCTAATGCAAAAAATAACACAAGGCAAGCGTTCTCTGGCCCTATAGCTAATAAGTCGTTGGCAACAAAGATTGCTTTATCTTCCAGTGGCCCCATCACTCCTACAGAACCTTACCAGCTTGTAGTACTTTCTTCCCCAGTAGTCGCTCAGCCTTCAACATCTCCAAGGAGATCCCCAAGTGCCTCACCTCCACTTGTTTCCTCTCCTAGATTAAGTGAACTTCATGAGCTTCCCAGGCCTCCTAGTGGCATGGCAGGCAAGCCAGCAAAATCTCAAGCTTTGGTTGGTCACTCAGCTCCGTTAATGTCTAGAAATCAAGACAATGCTGCAACAAATAAAATTTCTTCACTCATTTCAAGTGCAGCATCCCCTCTTCCTGTTCCACCGTTAACTGTTCCCAGGAGCTTCTCCATACCCTCAAGTAGTCAGAGAGCAATGACATTACATGTTCCAAAGCTTTTGGAGTCTCCGAAAGTTGGAGAAAAGGCTGAAGATGTTTCCTCTCCACCGCTGACACCTATTTCCCTTGTAAACATTAAACCAGTATCAGGTGTTTCTGAAGTGGCGCCTCACTCTGGGCATATTAGAGGTGATTGAAATTTCCTCTTTTCATTGTTTGCTGTATTGCATCGCATGTGCATATATTTGATGGCTGATGGATATTGGAAGATTTTATCGTTTGCCTGCTTCCATCTTCCATCTTGATTCTTTATGTTTTAAAATTGGTAATTTAAAATAGAAAAAGAATTGGCTATAAATTATCATACTTCTTCGTTTCCACATTTTCAAATTTGCCGAGGAGAAAATTTCCCATGAGTATCGCTAAATTATTTCTGGGAGATGGGTGGGAAGGGAACGAATGTTATATAAAATAATAAATGATTTATCGATGAAATTAAACAAAATAATAAAAGGTTGACTTCTAAAATCCAATTTATTTAGCAGTACTTGAAAACTAACGCATACGAAAGTTCCTGGTGGCCTAGCGCAAAGAATTATGACCAAAACGTGAAAACTGAAGCCAGAAAAGTCAGCAATCTACGCCCACCTTCTGCAAGCTAAGCAAAGCCCTATCATCATGATGATAATGCTTAAGAACTTGATAGAAGTGATTCCAAAACCACTCGTACAAGAAACAATGGTCGGAAGTTAGGTAGTCACCATTACACACGTAGATTCAATAAAATCACTTTCTCAATTCGTTCCGATGCCAGGTCGTTGAGAATAACTTCCGAAAAATAGTTTGGTTGGTTAGTGAGATGGACTTCATACTTTTAAGACATGGGCTTGAGTTTTTACGAGACTAGATTAAAATAAGACTCTTAATTTGATTTTATTTGATGGGTAATGTCGAAATGTAATATTTATTCAAGATTTTACTTATCAAAATTGGTGAAAATAACAAACAAGAAAAAAGAAACTGAAAAGAAAATTCTTGATTTGAAAAATCAACTCTGTGATAATGACTTTCAATTTTTGTGGAATCCATCTTTGATAGGACAAGTAAATGGGCATAGTAGTATGAAAATTGCAAAGCCAATGTGGAAAGCAAAGTGTATATATATTGGAGCCTACTACTGAACATTTGTGGTGTTTTCCAGAAGAAGCCTGCAACTTCAAAAGGTTAATTGCTTTAACGATGCTTCTTCTTTTTATAAAAGAAAAAATTAGTTTGAATTGTCTGAAGTCAAAATGTTTAAGGTTTCCATGTCTTATGCTTTTATTTGAATATGAAATTAAAAAGAGTTTGCTTCTTTTCTTCAAAACCTTATCTTTAATTCCATTTCTTCTCTTTCTCCTTTATTGATCCTCCATTTTCACAAACTTCCCCACATAAATTTTCAATCCTAAAAAGAAGAGATAACATTACATCTATACGGTCAATCAGATTCTTGATATACAGAATATTTCTCAATTTCATTTTTTCAATTAAAAATATATAATGTCATTGATGCTCTTACACTGCATTACATGTGGTACATATGTGTAGTGTATTTGACCCAACTTTCAATTGATCCCACAAGGACAAACTAGCTGCACGCTTGTCATATATAATCTGAAAATGCAACTTTCTTTGGTCTTACTGAGTGCTGTCTCAGATCAGATCAGATCAGTCTGACCAATAAGCCCCAACTTGTGACTCCATTTTCTCTTCTTTTGCTAAAAAAAATGGATTCATTTGAGTTTCCTGTATGTATTTCCTTTTAAAATAATGAAAAACTAGTTGGGTGGGAGAAGTTTTTGGTTGATAAAATAAGGCCAAAGGACATTTTCCCACCCATAGTTTGAGGCTGGGACAAATTCCCACCCGCTTAAGTTTAAAAGCCTGTTTTCCCACCCATCACCTATTTTTTTATTAAAAATAATATATAATCAGGGGTATTTTTGTCTTTTTAATATTAAAATTTTATAAATTAATAAAATAAATTTTATATAAATATAAAATATTAAAAAAATTTAAAAAAAATTTGGAAAAATTTGAAATTCAAAAAACCCAGCAGCCACCGCCGCCGGCGGTGGCGGCCCATAATAGAACCAGGTGGCCATTTCCAGCCACCTGGTTCCAGGGGAGGCCAGATCTGGCCTCTCCGTTCGGTGGAGGCGGCCAAATCGGTCACCTCCAGTTTCGGAGGAGGCGGCCAGATCTGGCCTCCTCCGCCCGAAATAAAGGTCGAAAACGGTCGTAAAGGGCTGGCCTTGGCCCCACTGGCTGTTTTCCACCTTTATTTCGGGCGGAGGCGGCTAGATCTGGCCGCCTCCTTCGAAACTGGAGGCGGCTGATTTGGCGCCTCCACCGAACGGGGAGGCCAGATCTAGCCTCCCCTGGAACCAGGTGACCGGAAATGGCCATCTGGTTCTATTATAGGCCGCCACCGCCACCGGTGTCGGCAGCGGTGGCTGCTGGATTTTTTGAATTTCTAATTTTTTTTAAAATTTTTTATTATTTAAAAATTATTTTATATTTTTATTATAAATTTTTAATTTTAAAAGGATAATTTAGTAATTTTAATAAAAAAATAATAAAAAAAATAGATGATGGGTGGGACTTTGGGCTTTTAAACTTAAGCGGGTGAGAATTTGTCCCAGCCTCAAACTATGGGTGGGAACATGTCCTTTTGCCCTATTATAATACCTTGTTAAATCTTCAATGTCATTACCAAAATCTTCATTGCCATTATCAAAATTTTCCTTCCATAAGATTTGTATTTGATTTGACAAAGGAAAGATATCTGTCATCAATAAATTTATTCAGACGTGACGTGGAGGAGGCAGGTAAGATTCGGAAATTATTTCCATATTTTCTTAATTAAATTACAAATTAACCTATAATTTTCAAATGAGGACAAAGAATTAGAAATTTGTTTCGGGGTCTTCAAATTTTAAAAAAAAAATTAGTAAAATAATTTTTTTAATTATTACAAATAATTTAAAGTATTTTTTAATATTTAAATTATTTGGTCTTTTTTTTTCTTTTTTATGTGTACTCAATATGTGTTATATTGTTTCACAAAAAATGTTATCTTTAAAATACAAGATTTTGTGTTTAAGGTTTGTGAATTAATTTAATTTTAAGTAATCAAAAGTATGAAATTACCCTTATATATAATCACTCCACCAGTCGAACAATCAACCCAAACACAAAAACTTAGAAATTTTTTCTAACAAATCAATTTCATTTCTAACCGATTTCCAACAACGACAATGAGTGAAAATGTAAGCAGATCAATCTTTATCAAGTTTAGAATGTTTTAGGGTAGATATTTATGATTTTTGTTGTGCATTTAAGACATTCAAATTATGGGTTTTATTGGTTGGTTTTTGCAAAATTTTGATACATTTTTTCGGTTTTTTTGGATGAAAATTAATGCTAGAATGTTGCTAGAGAATTATAAAAAAAAAAAATCTAAAAAAATTGCAATTTACTGTTCCATCCAACCACTCAAAGTTTGAAAACTGCCCAAAACACCCTATCCCCAACACTCCTAATAACATGTGATTCGTATTTTATGTGCAAATGATGCATTGCTGTTTTAAATCACATATTTTGCTCAATCAATAAAAATTTAGCCTTGTTCTTGCACAAATTTAACACCAATTTTATACGTAATCATTTTTTGCAATAACAAACGACTAAAATTTAGATTTCTCATTCGATTCTTTATACCACAAGTGTAAATGTGAGAAACAATGTGAATCTATTAGAATTGATGCTCTATAGTCAATTTTCTACATGATACAAATTCATGAAAAATCATATTAGAACATTATAGTGGCACTATTTAACTGTAATTGCATATGTTTACATGTACGTCTTAATAGATGTTTTTAGATTGATATAATTGTGACGAGAGATCAAAAGGTTGGTTGATTGTAAGAACCTTAAGGTGGTTGATTTAGAACAGTTAGTAACCCCAATATTATCTTAACCAAAGACATAAATAATATTATAAAATTATTATAATATTGAACGACCCTATTAAAAATAGCGATCAAATTCATTTATTGAGGTTATTTGTATCAACTTGGTGCAAACATGTCAATTAGACAAACTTCACAAAAGGATTTCATGTAAATGGAAACCCAATGTCTATGAAATATATTCTCTAATGGCCAATGATATATATGATATTTAGACTTAAAATCACTAAAATGTTTCATACATCAATCAACATAGTTTGGTACTATCCTAATGCATGTTATTATAATAGTAGTCATTGGTTACATCAAGAAGTGTAGTAAAATTATAATGGATCTACAAATGATTCATCACTCTTAGATATTAAAGAAAAATATTTTGTAACATTAATTAATAGATGATTACAACTAATAAAATTTGTGGTCATACTGTGGATTTAGATCGTAGTTCAAATTTAATTTAACCTGATCGTCGTCTCGGAGGTCAAGTTAAAAAGTCAAAATAATGTAAACACCTTTTTTATGACTCATCCTTTATAAGATATCAAAATGATGAAATACTTAAATAGACAGAAATTGTATTATTAAAATATTATATTAGTTAATATTGATTCTCGGTATATTGAGTGGGTATGATGTCTTGTCGAAAATGGCTTATAATTTGTGAATAAAAGATACGATTAATAAAAATTAATCACAAATTTTATTCACTACCAATATATTAAAGAGTCTATAGATCAGGTGAGGGAATAATTGTTATGATTCAATTTGTTATAGTGTTTGACAGAAAGAATAGATTACCAATGCTCGATGAATTTTGATCTCTCAATTTATATTTTAAATATTTAAAATATATGTCTAAAAAAATTATTAAACTTAATTAATATTATTAAGCTAAATAATTGGTTATCTCAATTAAAATCATCGTGAGATTTTAAATCTAATATTAAAATTGTTAATAATAAATATAAATTTTATTTTTACTTATTTTTATATCTATAATATATTATTAATTTTGAATTAAGATTTTTTTGCAGACTTAAAATTGTATTAGATTATTCTAAAATCTTAAATATCAATTTTGTCTCGGAGAAATACCCGTGGCATCCATCGAAAACGTTTAAACTCTTGTATTAAATTCAATTAAATATGTTAAATATGGTTTTATTAATATTAACAGTGAAATCTGTGTGAAACATCAGCATTACCCAAGGTTTTTTATGATGTCATATATATCGATGCTAAAAGAAAAAAGTTAAATTTATTTTTTTATAATTAAAAAGAGATTATTTTAATAATTTTCATTTAATTAAACGCCCCAGTAGGATTATATATATGGAGATAGGCGCGTATACGGTGAGTATAAAATCACGTGATGAGAGAGGCGCGTGAATAAGAGGGCGTGGGAAGTGGTAAATAGCATCTATGTATAGGATAACGTACACCAAACTTTTTTTTGCTTGCTTGATCTCTCCACTGACAGAGACACGAAGAGTCACTGACTGGCCAACTCGGGAACTGAGCGCCGTTGGTCCTGAAACTAGGCTATTTCAAACTTAGGCGCCTTGTTTGGCAACATTTCTCACATTAAACACTTTCTTTAGGGTTTTCACTTTGTAGCTTCTGCTTCTTAAAAGGTGTTAGAGGCAGAACGAAACATCAGCCAACCAAACTTGTTTCTTCGGGTAAGTGTTTATGTTTCGTGAAACTCTCTTCGACTTTCCACAATGTTAGCTCTCGCATCTTGGTTACGAACTTGTTTGTGCTTCTTCTTTTTTTTTTTTTTTTTTTAATTTGTGTTTCCTTTGCTTTTTCTAAAGGCTATTATTATGTGTAACGATGGCTGTTTTGCCTTCATTTTTGAAAGAAATCTGGTGTTTAGAGCTCCGCGCATATATGAAATGTGGGTCTGTTTTCCAGCAGATGTTTCTGGTTTTTGGTTCGGATGTTTTCTTCTTTGAACTGAAGACGACGACCACAAAGTTTGATTTTTTTTTTTTCCTTTTTTGTGACGTTGAGTTTTGGTTCTGAAAGTGTGTTGACATGTTGGAAGAAGAGTTCAGTTTTCTTTTCTGTTTTAGTTTTTTATGGTGCTAACTAGGTATAGATCAGTGGAGCTTGGTCGATCTACGCGTTCTCTCTTACTGCAGTTGAACAAAATTTTCAAGTCCAGACTGACATCTGACACTGGTTTAGCCTTTTTCTAAGTGTTCTTATTTCTTCTTTCAAAATCTTTCTTGCTTCGTTTGTATCGATTGTTTGTCAATTTTTAATTGTTTATGAAATGCTACTAAACGATTCAGATCAAGCGTTTTTTTCCCCTTTTTCCTCAAAATTTTGACCTTAATTACCCAGCTTCTGCGTTGGATGACAGATTTTTTAAAATTTTTTATTGTCAAAAAATAATTTTACGAAAGAAATATTTTGAAGAACAAATTTGGTGGTAAAGCTAGGAGTTTATCAACAATAAAGGGTTGCAATAATTGCATGGGAGTGTTTTTAGATTTTTTTGCTTTTAAATTTGAAGCAATTTGTTGAATAAAGGGCACTGTGGTTTATTTTTTCTTTATTATTGAATTGAGCGCATGATTGTCAGTGCACATTTGCCCTTAAAAAATATTGCTAAGAATCGAATGATCTTGTTTTTTTCATCAGCCTGTCTGTGGAGCAGAGCAATCCCACATCTGCACTATCATCCTTTATGTGTTGCTGGCCCATTGTGGCTATAATGTGTTGTTGGGCAAGTGGAAGTACTGGAGTAAAAAGGAAGTGAAAAAAAAAAGGTGGAAAGATGGTTTATGTAATGATATAAAATAAGCTCCATGGATTGCAACTTTTTCTTTCTTTTTAATTTTTGCCTTCTGGTTCAGGTTGGTGGTAGTGGGAGTAGTTTCCTGTGGAGTTTCTTTGAAGCGATTGTAATGTTTGTTTGTTAGGTTTGTACACAAGTGATTAGAAATGAATGTCTTTTATGAATCATATACTTCTTCTTAGTACATCCATGTATATTAAGATTCTCTTTGAGGCTTCTTTCTCAGCCAAAGTTTTCTCTGAACTGTTGCAGGTGTTGTGGGTCAGGTGGGGTTTGAACAAGAGGACATTTCATTTGCTATTTAACCACTTTGGCTAAAAGGGATATACAAATAATGCAGACTCCAAAAGCAAGGTAAGATTGTTGTGTTTTGAGTTGTGGAATTCTGTGTTAATGCATGGACCATATTGTTAAACTAAATGTCTTGTACAAAAAAAAAAACAACTTTCCTGATGGACTTTCTGGAGATGTTGGAGTTATTTTTCTCTTATTAGAGATTTAAAAATCGGACCTGCCTATTTCTTACTTCTATTGATATCTGTTTCTTTTTCTGTTATGTTTGTAGTTTCACTTGGTTTCAGCAATTTATGTTTTACTGTTTAAATTGTGGTTTATATGCGCTAGCCGGGATGATTTTAGAAACCAATATCAAGTTTTTTGTATGTGCTATCCGGGATGATTCTAGAAATCGATATCAACTTTTTTGTATGTGCAAACCAGGTTGATTCTAGGAAGTGACAAGAAGGCAAAATCTAAGTGATAGCCTTCTTTCTGTTGGCTATGTTTGTATCACGAGGGTTGTCTAGAGATAGGCAAATAATTTTCTGTTCTCTATTTTTACCTTTATTGCAAAATGTAGTTATGCATCAATATTGACTTTTTGGATGACGGGCATCCAAGATCTTTGTATGCATATTTATGATTTTGAGGCATAAATGGGCTGTAAATCTGGAGACGGTACTTGCATGTAATATTCCTTTTGCATTAGTTGCTGCAAAAAACTCTTCATTGATTTTCAATCACGCTTGCTTATACTTCATTCCATCCACTTTTGACAACAGAAGTGCCTCTTCAGAAGTGCCTCAAAGGAAATCTCCTGCAACTCCGAGAACTGCCGGCCAACTCAAGATACCAGGATCAGATTCTGCTGTTGTTTCCTCTTCTCCGCACCCAGCGAATAGGACACCAAAAGATAAAAGTCCTAAAGTCATTGAACGCAAATCACCTCGAAGTCCTGCAGCGACTGAGGTATTCTGCAATTTTTTATAATCAGATCTGACGCCATGTCATGTGGAATCACCTAGAAATGCTGTGTGGAGTTGGCAAACTCAGAGATGCTAAATTGCTAATCCTTACATAGTTTGGCACAACTCAAATTCTGAATTGGACAGATTTTTTTTTTTTTTTTCACAATTGGAAACTTATCTTAATAACAAGTTCACCTTTTACTGCCAATGCTTAGTTTTCTTTCACTCACTTGATATCTGCTCTCCATCTTGTGAATTCTAGAAAAAGCGCCCAAGCAGAATGTCGGAATTGGAATCACAGCTTGCTCAAGTTCAAGAAGATCTGAAGAAGGCAAAGGAGCAACTGAGTGCTTCTGATTCGTGGAAGAGGAGAGCCCAGCAGGAAGCTGAGGAGGCCAAGAAGCAGATCTCGGTCATGTCAGCAAAGCTTGAGGAATCTCAACAGCAACTGCTGGAGATTACTACTTCTGAGGATGCTCGAGTTGATGAGCTCAGAAAAATTTCACAGGATCGTGATAAAGCATGGCAGTCTGAACTTGATGCTATCCAGAAACAGCATGCTATGGATTCTGCTGCCCTGGCTTCTGCCATGAATGAGATTCAGAGGCTAAAAGTTCAGCTGGAAAAGGTGGCTGAGTCTGAAGCTGCCCAGACCAAGCATGCAGAGTCTGCACATGCTGAGATGCAGAGCTTGAGAATAGAACTTACTGAAACTCTCTCCCTGGTTGAAAAACTTAAATCTGATCTTATTAATTGCAAAGAATCGGAAGCTCAGGCTCTTGAAGTTATCGGCAAAACTCAAATGCAACTGGAGAGGGCAAATGCAAATTTAGAAATGTTGCAATCTGATGGCACTAAAGCGACAGAGGCTTTTAATTCCTTATCATTGGAGTTGGACCAGTCAAAAGCTCGGGTTAAATCATTGGAGGAACTTGTAAGCAAGCTCCAGTCTGATCTACTTAGCAGTAACAACAATAAATTGGTGGAATCTCCAGGGAATGCTGATCATTCTCAGAATGGTGGGGAAAAGGAGGAAATAGACCAGCTCAAAGCGGAGCTTAATCATGCTAAATATGAATTGAATCAACTGAGATCTGCATTAGATGCTTCTGAGACCAGGTACCAGGAAGAATATATTCAGAGCACATTGCAGATTAGGAGTGCATATGAACAAATTGAATGTGTAAAATCAGAATCATGCAAGAGAGAGGCTGAATTGGAGGCAGAATTGAAAAATGCCAAAGCTCAGATTGAAGAGTTGAGATCAAACTTGATGGACAAGGAAACGGAACTGCAACATATAGCAGAGGAAAATGAGGGACTGAATTTGAAAATCAAGAAAAACAAACCTAATGAAAGAGATTCTGAACTTGAAATGGAGCTGAAGAAGTTAGAGGCTGATTTAGCTGAGTTGAAGGCAAGTATGTTGGTTAAGGAGACACAGTTGCAAAATATAACCGAGAAGAATGAGATGCTCAAGTTGGAGATTGAGAAGAGGGAAATGGAAAGAAACAAAGTCAATGATGATGCTATTACTCTAGCTGACGCAGCTAGGGCTGCAGAGCGAGAGGCTTTGATGAAAGTTGGCTATTTAACAGAGGAAGCTGATAAAAGCAGCAGAAGAGCAGCACGAGTAACTGAGCAACTTGATGCAGCACAGGTGGCAAATACAGAACTGGAGGCTGACTTGAGGAGATTAAAGGTGCAGTCGGACCAATGGAGGAAGGCAGCTGAGGCAGCGACGGCTATGCTTTCAAGTGGGAACAACGGAAAATTTGTAGAAAGCAACTTTAATTCCATGAATGGGACTATGGGTTCCCCTTACTCAGAAGACATGGATGATGACTCTCCCAAGAAAAAAAATGGAAACATGCTGAAGAAGATTGGGGTGCTATGGAAGAAAGGCCAGAAGTAGATAGAGAACCTGGCAGGTCACATATAGTTAATTGTACTATACTTTTTGCTTGTTTCATTATGCCTCCTTTTAACTTAATTCTCTGGTGCTTATCTTAACAGGTATTTTGAAAGGTTTCAAAGTAGATACCAATAAATTTAGAAGAGGCTTGAAGTTCTTCTGCAAATTCTGTATAGACAAGTAAAACTGGTGAACTTTTGTTAGTTCAATCTGAATTTGATTTCATCTAATGTTTTATTTGGGGGCATTGGACACAGAAACAAGTGATGTATCTCTTAGAAGTTTTTTTATGTAATGATTCAGTTTTTGTTTTGAGCCATTACTGTATGAATTTCATCCATGTGTTAAATAACGAATGGACCAGTCTTTCTACTTTGCTGTGTATATAAGGGTGTCAATCTCTTTAATAAATAAAACTTTAGTCAGAGCCCTTTCAGCCCTTTTGTTATAAGAGAGTCATGAATGGTCGAAATCAGAAGTCATTGAAAACGTTTTGTCGGGGAAACAAAGCAGGATTTGAATGATATTGTAGAATTTTTGCAGGTTGTCTTGTTTTCTGACAAAAGGCATGACTTATCTCCTGAACTTGATGACATTCAGATTCATTAATAGCCATAAGAAATGAACCTGGCAAAACGGCATTCCATTGAATGCAATATGCAATTGCCCAGTTAGATTTCTCCTATTCAAACAAAAATCCTGATCATGTATTTTCATTTGTTAGATGGATAAAAAGTTTCGGCTACATGATTTGTTAAATCTGGATGCTGTTTTGGGTTTATAATTTTTTTCTATTTATAAAGTCATTATTAACAATAATTTTTTCCAATTATTTTTCTTTTTATTAATAATTTACAGATCTTTGATTATTGGTGAGAAGAACAATAATTTTAAAAGATTGTCAAAATAATATTAATTTTATTATAAGTTTATGTTTATTAAATTTTTAACATGAAAACACCTTTGTATTCAATTAAATTACAATATTCCAATTGATATATATATATGCCTAATACGGTAAATAGTGACTAGGTTATCACAAACTCCGACGGACTAGATGGGCCAGTAATAGGCCCGAACTGAATATCTGGACACAGGGACCAAGACAAGCCCATCATGGTGGTCCAGTCCAGCGATGCGCCAATTCAAATATCTCTCTATAAATAAAGCGCGTCAACTTCCTTTACAAGGCTAGGGTTTTACAAAGCGGCTGCTGTTTCTTTTCAGTCTTCCGTTTCTCAGAGCTTTGTAGCAGTCGAATATCTTTACCTAGCCATCATGGGGTACGTAACTCATCTTTCGTTTTTCTAAATATAATTCGTTTAGTTGCAAATCTAGGGTTTTAATTTCATGTTTTCTGTTGATTTTAGTATTTCAGATTATCATTCTTGCATTAGCCTGTTAGTTTCTGTAAACCATAGGCAGATACATAGAACATTTATGAAGTTTTTGAATCCGATTTTAAGCTTGGTGTAAATGTTATTTCTGATTGGAGTGCCTAGATGATTTTGATATCGGTTGTATTGTTTGTTTGCGGCAATGACGTGTTATAACGATTCAAAGTCCGAATAATTTCCTGGAATCTTTTTTTTTTTTTCATTTTTAGCAAAAATTTAGTGATCTGCACCAGTTTTTGTGAATTATAGAGCTTATACTAGCAGAGCTTAGTCTATTATCATATTAAGCAAATATGAAGCTCATGTAAATAAATTATTTGTTTGTGATTTTTTAGGTGCTAAGTTTGATGTCGCTCAACTATTCGCTACTAATAGTGATCATGATCATTGTGTTTTAATTCGTTATAGAAAAATAATCGGTTTTTTGATTTGATTGGCCCTTAGCTCAGTATTCATTTAATTGAAAATTCGATTTTTTTTTTTTACAATGAATTAAAATGCAGTGGTAATAATCCCTATAAGCGAATAGTTTAATAACTATGAGTGTTATTTATGGTGTATAAAAAATAATACAAGATAGTGGGTGTATCGAATGATGTATCATACAATACAATATACATTACAAATGTGGGTTGATACGTTTGACGTAATAGAGATGTATTTGAGAAATTTTAGAATTTCAAGAGGCATTTGTGATATTTTTCAAGATAATGACGAATCCTACTGTACGAAAAAGTTAAGTTTTTAAAACATGATATGATAGATGATTTGACTGTCATGGTCTAAGTGATATATTCAACCTTACTGGAAAATTATTCATCATCTGAAAGTTTGTCAGTGTAGAAGAGTGTCTTTGTTATTAAATGAGTTATACGGGATATGTTAATGTGATATTAAGAGCAATTTTGCATTCAGGAAGACACGTGGTATGGGAGCTGGTCGCAAGCTGAAGACCCACCGTAGAAATCAAAGGTGGGCGGACAAGGCATACAAGAAGTCCAACCTTGGAAACGAATGGAAGAAGCCATTTGCTGGGTCGTCCCATGCTAAAGGAATTGTTCTTGAGAAGATGTGAGTCTGTGCTTTATACTTCTATTCTGATTCTAAGTTGTATTCATTTACTAATCAAACTGTATAATTACCATGGACAGTGGTATTGAAGCTAAGCAGCCTAACTCTGCTATTCGGAAATGCGCGAGAGTACAATTGATCAAGAACGGGAAGAAGATTGCTGCCTTCGTTCCAAATGATGGTTGCTTGAACTACATAGAAGAAAATGTAAGTAGTGTTCTTTTTAAAGTACAACTTTCTACAGTCTTAACAAATCTATCTGTTTGCCTTAACCTGTATCCCTTATTTTGTTGTTTTAGGATGAGGTGTTGATTGCTGGATTCGGACGTAAGGGTCATGCTGTGGGTGATATTCCCGGTGTCAGGTTCAAGGTTGTGAAGGTTTCTGGTGTCTCCCTCTTGGCACTTTTCAAAGAGAAGAAGGAGAAGCCAAGGTCCTAAGGATAACACATTTTATCCAAGTTTTCGTTGTAGTTTATTTAAAGCTTTGCAATGTGACTCTTTTTTGAGTGGATTTTGTGAACAATTTCAAACCAGCTGTCTAGTTAATGAAACATCTCTTTGGTTTGACCGTAGAATTTAAATTTTGTAGTCGTGCAAATCATTCATCTCTCACAAAGAGGAATATAACAAACATTAATTTCCTTAAGAAAAATGTGGCTGCTGGAAAATAAATTATTGCACCAGCTTAGTTCATTTCTGCCTGGAGAAGGTGAGACCACTTTCTTCTCTGCGTCCAAATTGTTTGGTCAGACCATAGCTCCAACTTGTTTGGTCGGACCATCGACTTGATCTTCACGATAAACTTTGTCCTCACTTGAATTATGAAGGGAAATTAAATCATTCTCCGGGGATTTCTTGCTGAGTTTTGCATCTTCACCTACTTGTTGAGATGGATTGATATTTTCAGCATCAGAAGTGGAACTTAATTCGAGAGAATCCTGGAGTCTTTCATTTAGAGTGGTGAAGTTGGAATCTGGTTCATGGGCTCGAGTGTTGCTTTTGGGGCTCGAGTTTTGTTTCGAGACACTTGAACTGCCTTTCTTTTCTGCAGAACCAGAGTCTTGTACGCTTAAGCGATGTCCTTTAGAGCCGACTTTCTCAGCCTTCTGGAGACTTTCTCTTCCAGTTTTCGGAGACATTCTACTCTGAGATCTTGAAGATATAAGAGGGCTCTTCACATTCTTAGAAGCACTAGAGACCTTTGTTTTGGCGCTCAAGGATTCTTGACGAGGCAAAGGAGATCTAGGCTTCGCGGTCATGGCAGTTTGCTGAGCATCAGTTCTAGCCGGTTGCATCTTTCCAAGTTTTGACTTGTTTGAGCCTCCACTTGGGCTAGCGCTTCCAGCCTGAATTTTAGGAGAGGCATTGGGTACAGTGGAATGAGATTTTATACTTCGATTGGGAGTCCTCCCTGCTGATCTGACCTGGATACAGAAAATTCATGATAGCTTAACACTTGCATAACAAAGCAAATTTTGCAAAATACAATTGAGCAAGCTGCCAAAGTAAATATATAAATTAATAGGCTAAACCAGTTCCCATCTAGAATGCAGCAATTATAGTAGGGAAAACCAGAACTTACCCCATCAAAAAACCCAATTTTAGGTGATGGCAGTCGAAGGCCAGATGGTTTTGAAGATGGACAAAGAATTGAACCAGTTTTCATTGAAGTTCCCTTCATACATTCACCTTGCAAAGCATCATTGTCTACCAAGACTGATTTGGAAGAAGAGTCTATGCTAGCTCTCATACTATCACACCTTTGATTAGCAGTACAAGTTGATGCAGTTGATTTTGAGGACCATTCACTGATAGAGCTAGCTGGTGATATGTTAGTAGAGTGCTTGGTGACCGACCTCAAATAAGCTGTAAGATGTGAACTTCCAGACTGAATTTTACCCTTTGGTGCAGTTCTTGAGATGGACTTGACAGTTGAACCAGCAGAAGAAG
Source organism: Anacardium occidentale (assembly GCA_026122585.1). NCBI lineage: Eukaryota > Viridiplantae > Streptophyta > Magnoliopsida > Sapindales > Anacardiaceae > Anacardium > Anacardium occidentale. The sequence goes on from JAJEJH010000056.1 coordinate 27,614, forward strand.
CATTACCAATTCCAGACTTAATTTTCCTTCCCATGGAATTTACGGAAATTTTACCAATGCTGTCAGATGAAGCACTACCAGAACTACCAAATGAGGAACCAGAAGTTGTTAGCTCTGTTTTGGTTGCAGCTGAAGAACACGAAGAAGATCTAGAAGGTAGTGTAGGCCTGGGAACAATATTCTGTAAACCAGAGGTAGGTATTTTTGATGTTGGAACGCCTTTACCTGCAACATTAATCGAAAGCAGAAGCAAATATATTTAATAACAGTACAAAAAAGTTCAGCCTGTATCAGAAATCCATAAACTAAAACAGCCTACATTAAATAAAGGTAGACAATAAGTTGAGGTTAATATTACCAGATGCACTTTTTTTATTATTTTTCTCCAATTTGGCACGGTTAGCACCCATGGAAGCCCTCTTGGTCGATGTAGTTGGCAATTGGATGAGGTTAACTCTACCATGTGCCTTGGGTGGTTTACCAGGAGATGAAGTCAACTCTCCATTTGCAACTACAGACTGCACAGAAATTGTTTCATTAAACCCTATCCAAGATCTGTGATCGATTTTGAAATATTTAAACCAATTACATAGAAATTGATGGCCAAAAATCTCTTAATTTTCATATTTCAAAGAATGACAATCTTTTCGAAAGCCCAATGGTTTTAAAGACTGAGATATTATGCGCTACAGCATGTGCCAGGAATAAATGGCCATACTCTGCTCTAGTTAGAAAATCCTGCACAATTCCCAAGAATTACAGGTACATATGCAATTGATACATGTTGAGCACAATAAATGCTTGCCTTTGAGGATTGTTGATGAATGGAGGTCTTCTTTGTTGCTTTTCCTGACCCTAGAATGCCAGTACTAGGCTTTCTATAAGCAATTTTGGGCTTTATCTGAAATGGCAACAATTTTTATTAGCACATACAAGACATGTACAAAATTATTACTAATTAAAGGTGCATTTTGAGTTGAACTTACCTTATCTTGAGGTGCAAGATCCGCATTCTTTGAAGCTGAAAGATAAAGTATACTGTAAGATTAGTTTTAAGGAATACCAGCACACAGAAGATTGATTCAGTAACACCACCCCATAGCTAAAAGTTAACTAATTAACAGAATAGCTCCATTAAAATGATCTTCACAGGGTAGAAGAAAGCGAGAAGCCAAAAAATAAAATAAGCGATCTAGAATATCAACAAATAAAGCCATCATCCAAGCTTCAAGTATTTGGGAATGTAAAAGGAGAACCAAAAGGAACCTGAATGCCATACACCAAGTTTTACAATGAGATTAACCTATTTTAAGTAATCCTTAACACCAACTAGCTGAATTGATCCATTAATATCAACAGAAAAGTGGTTTAACATGTGAAGTAATCTAGGTAATGACATCAAAATTGAAGATAATGTCATCTTGTATGATGGCCCTACGAAATTTAGTTTGGTAGTTCAATGACATTGAAACTGAAGATAACCGTTTGAATTCACTAAAAGAAGTTGGCAGATGATGGTACTGGAGGTAAACTTATCAGACCAGAGTGATGGTCTCAAAAGAGGAATTAAATGGTCCATGAAAAAGCAGACCAAACGAAGACAACATTTTCTCAAATTGCAGGAAAAGAAAAATAAAAGATACTTACACTGTATAGCCTGGGAATCTGTTACCCGTAATTTCTTCTTATTATTTGAATTTGCCACATTGGACACTCGGCTAGATTTCTGGATTGAAGCTCTTACATCTTTAAACAAATCAGCTTCAAGACTTTGTATTGTTAAAGTGTCACTGTCTAATGTAGATAATGAATCTATAGATCTTTGGATGTCTTCTTGAATTCCAGGCAATACACGTTTCTCACTTTTCTTTGTGCCTCCAATCATACTGGATAGCTCCTCGGAATCCAGAACTCCTGATAGCACAGAAGACATACCGTAAGTCCCAAAATCTAGCTACGATTTACAATGTGAGGGAAAACAACACAAAAAATTAATTTAAATGAAAAATATGCCTTCACTAGTGAAGAAAGCATTATCCCATGCTAAACTGTTGCGCAAATTATATTTTCCACTTCTTGTCTCTCCTAATTCCAATGATTCATCTGGCTGAGACTCCCCTTCCCTCACTTCAGGGGAGTTAAATGAGGTCTCCAAAGCTTCAAAAGGCTCCAAGAGCTTCACACTTTTATGGTCCCGATTCTCTGAACATCAAGTAAATTCACATCAGCAGAAAAGTACAGTATCCGCTATAAGAATGCTGAAATGAGGCCATAAAAATTGTGCATCCAGAAACTTGAACATTTATAAGAGAATCTTTATTTCAAACCACAGCGAGCCCCACACTTCATCCCGCACCTTAAATTATATAAAAGCAATTTCAAAGGTAATAAAATTTCCTTTCGAGGCATCACTGATGGCACAAATAGGCGTACTTCATTGTAATATAAAACCTCGTATATTACTCACTAAATATATATGTAAGCATGCAAGCATATACCATGCATTAATTACAACCTAAACCAAACAGGGAAAAAAAAAAAAGAATTAAAAGATCTTCACTCACAACCATCTAAATTAGTTAACTCGCAACTTAACCAGAGGAAGCAAACTCAGTACCAACGCCTCAGCCTCGGTACTAGTTGTAATTTCATCTGAAGTTCCAAAAGCAAGAAGCTGAATAAACATATTCAAAGTGAAGAGACGTCCTTCAAGATTCTTTTATCGCATACATCATATACCATTCAAGGACTAAAATCAACTAAAAGAAACAAGAATTTCTCCGATTCATAAAAAGCTAGACCGAACCGTACTAAATTTAGAAGAGAACCTGAAAATGGATGATGTAGAGGGCTTGTGAAAGCCGAATTGATTAGGCAATCGTCTTCAGACAATACGTCAATGAGACTGAGCCCTCGAACTTTGAGATCGCTCTGTTTCTCGGTCTCGTCCATGGCAGAGATCGGTAGAAGATCAAAATCAATATTGAGTTAAATTTAGACGCTAATGGATCGATATATTCTCGAGAGCGTTTGAAAATGGAACTGAGTCACCGAATTAAACTCAGCCAATATTCTAACCCTGGTTGGTTGCACTGTATTAGAGGAAGAGAATTTTTTTAAATTTGGAGAAGCGGCGGTTTAAATTTTACAGGTAACTAATAAAATGCGAAGAAAATATTTTGTGCGTGTTAGTAAAAAGTTATGGAGCGTCTGGTGCGTTGATCTTATCATGGTGGGCCCAAATGAATGATCCTGCGGTTCAAAGTGACGTTATGCTTTTTAGAGATTCGATATAACTGTTCTTTCTCGTCAAGAATAAATAAAGTTTACTATTCTTTTCATTTATAAAATCTAACGGTTCACATTGCACTGCCCCGGGGTTTAACAGTAGCTCTTTTTTTTTTAATCATAAATTATTTTTTTTAATTAGGATTTTTAACCTTTTTTCCTTAAAGGGTTTTAAATTTTCAGTCATGAGGTTGAGGTTTGACCAAATGAAAATTCCCCCCTAATTTCAAAACAATCAAACATAAATTAATTTGTTCTGTTCATTAAACAATAAAAAATTAATATAGAAGGTATTTGAATTCATTTATTCCCTTTATATGTTAAAAATATTTTAATATTATTTAGTATCATCAAATAAATATAATAATTATATAAATATATCAATAGAGTCAAATACATTATTCATTCATATTTATTAATTTTTAAAATAATTTTGTGATAATATTTAAATTTTAGTAATAAATGATTTTATAAACAAAACGCAATCTTACTGTATTATTTAAGTTTATAATCTAATAATTACCCTTATATTATTTATTTTAACTATAAAGTTAATGATAGGAAGTTTTTGTTATTTCTTTAAATACAAAGAGATCCCTGTCATTTGATTATAACTAAGGGGTATTATTTTGTGAATGTCCGAAGATTTTAGTAATCAACAGTAATCCTGCTATTTTTAGAATTTAACAAAGTGGTCCTGTATTGAATTGGTGGGCGCATTTGGCAACACATTTCCCTTTCTCGTTTGGAGAAGAAGTTAAGCGACTTTTGAATTCTCGTCATGCCCATAAGAGGCTATGCATAAGCATATTATATGAGCCGCAATTGGAGCAACACCAAATTGCTCTAAATTTGACAACAAATCAAACGCCTTTTCTAAGTGCCCTTCTTTACAAAGCACAACAACATAATGCTACATGTCACATCATTTGGAACCAAGCCTTTATTTTGCAATCAATGAAATTGCTCCCAGGCAACCTTGAGATAATTGAAGATTTTGACGTCAACAGCCTCCAAAAGACAACAAGTTTTCGCAAGGACCACACCAGCAAAGTCATTTCCTTAAAAAGATTCATGGCCTCATCGATTTTTGAGTTCTTGCAATACCATATGATCAAAGCATTGTAGCTAACTACATTAGGCCTACATCCCTTACTCGTTATTGATTCAAACCAAGGATTAGCATCAACAATTTTATTTGCCAGGCAGAAACCATCCATCAGCATGTTGTAGCCAACAGCATAAGGTTTACACACCTTACTTGGCATAGAGAGAAATAGCTCCTTCGCAATGTCAAATATACCTGCCAAGCAATAGCTACTTAAAATTGTCTTGTGAGTAAATGTGTAACTAGATATGGCTGTAACCCAAATCCTAAAATAATGATAAATGTTAAACAATGGGCGATCATTTACACTATAAAATCCAAGCTGCAACAGATCACTACGGGTGCTCGAGAACAGAAGCATAGTAATGCACCTAATCCATTCATAAAGGTCTTTCTTTTTGATAGAAAACAAAAATATGAGCAATATGGTCAGGTATGACAACTATATCTACTACTGTCTGAGCATTAAGACTAAATTAACTATTTGATGGTTCCTAATCCGTCATGTTAACAAAAAGGAACTTAAATTAAATACACATCTGAGGAGAAATGCCTAAAACTTTCATACTACAAGAATCTATCTGAATTTGTGGTATCAAGTTGCATTTCCCTCTATAGATATTGCAACATTTCTGCTTCGCTTCGTTGTTGATCCAGAAGATCCTTTACTTGTTGTAGAACATATGTATTTGAGACAGTAACTAACAAGTGCCGGCCCAAAAATGCTGTACTTCCCAGCGCTACTAAAAGCCGCTTCTGCATCTTCGCGTTTCTTGAAAACCACTTTGGCACGCTTACTCTTCAATACTTCAGTCTCTAATTCATTCAAAGGTCCAAAACGGCCAAATATATTGTTCAGATCTTCTTTCGATGGAACAGATTCTGAGTCTGTGAAATTTAGAATCAAAGCTGTGGGAGAGAGATCTTCATTACAACATCCATCTAAGGGATCTGCTGGCTTCACTGCTTCCAATTCAAGAGTTTCACCGACAGTTCCAGACTCCATATCGGTGCTTAATTGAACAGCTGATGGTGCTTCAACAGAGGAAACATCCTGTTGGCTTGGGTCATATTGCAACGCTTGTTCAACTTCATTTTTATTCTCAAGTGATTGTTCTTCAGGTATGCTTTCAATTACACTATCTTTAATAACGTCTGACTCAGGTGTCTCAGCAGTTTCAGACTTATTCCACATTTTCTTAGTTGTGTCACCAGAAACATCTCCCTCAGTCAGTTCCAGGCTGACTGAATTCCTGAATTTCGAGAAAAAACTAACAAGAGACATCAAGAAGCTGTATCTGGTCATGGGATCTCTGGCAGCCAAGCAAAGCTGTGACAGGCAGTCATCAGTTGAAGAATCCTCTGCTCGCAAGTGCCTTTTACTTAATGAATTTCTTAAGCCAGATTTCTCATTTCTTTTATTGTTAACCACAGTTCTTGGAGATGTTCTGTCACCATACTTTAGTATTGGACTTAACCCATTCAGCTGGCTTGCAACCTTAAGTATGCTATTTCCTACCCCGAAACCGAAAGTTCCCTTAGTTGGAAAACACTTATCAACCCCAGTTGACAAATCACTCTTCTCATGTTTCGCACGCATCATATCACCCCTCTTAGAAAAAGAATCCAGCTTCTTATGTTTTGCGGCTACGTCATCAGATATGGAATCAATTGCCTTGTGTTTCTTAGCAGAAGATGATGAAATCAACTTATCACCTTTCCTGTCTGATCCTCTTTTACCATTGGACATAATTGTGCGCCTCTCATCTAACAATTCTGACAAACTTTTCTCTTTTCTGCTCGGACATGCAGTATCACTAGAGATTTTCTTCCGCTTACGAGAAGAACCATCTTTACTATTTGACATCCCTGTTACACTGGCTGCTTGCTTATCATCTTTAAAATCAGGAGAAGCATTTTCCGTTACCTCGGCACTGTTCATCAATTCTTCTGAAAGTGGGATCTCAGCATCACTATCCAGCAACCCACCAAGGACATTGAATTCAGGCAGCTGAAAATAACCCTTCCAACGATAGAATGCTGACAATTGAGCTTTTATTGTCACAAAACCCAGCCTATCAGCCGCACTATAATGTAACAACTGTGCTAATGCTTTTACACGCTCAAAAAGTTTTACAGGATCAAAAGAAGCTGCCTTGGAGTAACTGTCCCCACCATCTATTGTGCTCGACTCTTTCCTGACTCCAGCATTAACTATAGTCTGTGTTTTGATCTCAGTTAAAGCTTCTTCAGGGATGCAACAACAGGCTAGCCCAAATTCCACTCGTCTGGAAACTTCTTCCAAGGCACAATCAACAGCACAATGGAAATCTTCCAGACTGCTCTGGTTTTCCATTTGCATGAAATGCTCCCGAAAATGTTTTATTTTTGATGGTTCATTCCAAGCAAATGTCTGATCCCCAAAGTAAGCAATCAAATGACTATCTTTCTTAAAATATTTTTTAGCCTTTTTTGATGCAGCTGAAGGAGCAAATATCTGGCCTGGCCACCAAGGATGGCTCCTTACTTTACCCCAGACCAAATCAGATGCACGGAAATCCTGTTTTGAGGCAATCAACTTCATGCTCCTATCAGCCACATTTCCATCGGTAGGACAACATGCATTCAAATCTACCTCAAGACTGAGCCCATGTGGCTCATTAAAAACATTTGAAGAAGTCTCCACCTCTGAAACACGAATATCCACAAGCTGAGCCTTATTATACTGTGAATCTGCATCAATTTCCATCACCTGATTTTCCAAGCCATCAGAAGTTACCTCCTCAGATTTGTGAGTTGGTGACTGCCTAACATCCTGATCAGATGAGCTTGAATTCCCCGTAATACTATTCCTTTGCTCCAATACCTCCCCATCAGGCCCACCATTCATATCACTATTCATTCCTACTTCCCCAGAAGTTCTTCCAACCACATCAGTGAACTCTACTTTATGATCATCACACATAGAGACATCATTACCACACCTATCCATACATTTAACGACATCCACACCAACCTCCCTATTTAAACATTCATTGTTTTTTTTCACATCAATTACACTATCTAACATATCCACCTCTCTTCCAATATCTCCACTACTCATACTAACATCATCTGCACCAATATTCAAATCACAAATCACCTCAGTCGAACCACAAACCCTAACTTCATCAAGTACAGTATCCTGAACCCTAACCTGATCATTAGACCATTCCTTTAGGGTTTCAGCTTTAAGGTCACCAATCACAGGTGTATCAACCTCATTTTCTCGATCAACAGAAACGGCGTCGGCGTTTAAATCAATTTGGTCGTGTTTTATAGACATCATGTAACCCTAGAAATTAAATAAATCTCTCTAAATTACTCAAACAATACCGAACAACAACCTTCAAAATAAATCTATTTAAACATTAAACTTCGCACAAAAAGAAAGGAGCGGCTTACGGAAGTGAACTGTAAAGCTGCGGATAGACAGAGAGCGCCTGACTTGTTTGTTGAAGTTCTTGGAAAAACTTAGACGTTTCGGATTTTAATAGATGCAGGTGAGCGAGATGACAGGCATGACGTAGTACCAAAACTCGTTCCCCATTTTTATTTTTTTTAATTTTGTATAAATTTGACGTATTGATTAGGATATATTGACACAAGATTCTTAATAATTTTTGTATGTAGGATAGTTGACTATGAATCGAAATTACTTGTTTAACCTCCCATTATTTTAGTTAAATAGTTGTTGTTTATATTGGTAACTTTAATTTATATTTTCTTTTTTACGAGATTTTAGTGGCATATCCACTACTTTTATTTTAGAAATTAAAAATAGTACATCTTTCTCCAAAAACCCAAAAGTGTTTAAACTGTCAAAAAAAACCCCAAAAATTATCAAAAAAGGTAAAAATACTATCGAATAATGAGATTTCAATAATTATTTTAATCTCAAATATGCGTTTTAGGTTTTTAAGATAAAAAATTAATTTAAAAACATATTATAATGTAATTCAGATATAATCGAATATTACAATGTATTACAAATGTTTTTTTAAGAGTTTGAATTATTATATAAAGCCAATTTAGGGAATTTATAAGAGAATTGAAATTCATTAATCACCTAAAGAAATAGTGATTGTATGACGTTTTTATAATTTAAATGAAGACCTATATAGGGGGTGGATTGGAAATTGTTACAATTTATTGGTGAAACATTTTTTAGAAATGCCACGAGAAGAAACTTTATACGATTTTAATCAATATTCACAAATTTCAAAAGAATGTGATTTATCAAAATTACTCTAATATACAAATACCCATGAAAAGCTCGTGCCTAATAAACATTTCTCAATTGCGAACAAAATTAATAATCAATTTCAAATTAAAATATCTTTAGAAAATTAATGAAAAATCAACTAAGAAATTTTACCATTTCAGCTAAGTTGAAATATGATCCTAATTCTTCAGGAAGAGTATTTTTTTTTTATCAATTTTACAAATTTTTTAAGAGACAATGAAAGTTAATATGATTTTCTTAGATTACTTTAATAATTTCATTTTTTAAATGCAAACATAATTAGATAAAATTTTAAATTGGAAGAGTGGTCAAGGTCCAAGTCCTATATAAAATTCCGACCCGACCGATCCGACCCGAATACACTAGAGTTAGCACGCAACTCCCTGTAACTTCTGAAGCATGCCTCCTAAGTTCTCGCTGACAAATTTTCTCCCGCCAAAAAACAGCAGCAGCACTCAGTCAGTAGGTATCCGATCCCGATGTTCGGAACGCTTGGTGACGGCGCAAAGAACAAGCTGCGCTCAGTTGATACTAGCGACATCGTCGAAATTTTGGCCATATACTTTCCCGACAACGATTTTTCAATCGACGACGACAGGTTGATGCTCACCATCAATCTCATTCACTTCTTCTCCAGTCCCTCAGGCATGGATATCGCTTTTCAGGTCTACTTATCACACGATTTTTGCTTTATTACTGATTTTGTTTCAGCTGTTGTTGGCTATAGACTTTAACTTTTGTCACAGAGCAGGTAAAGGATGACAGTGGCGTGTTCATTCTGTGGCTTGATTTTCAAAATTTTCGAAAAGTATGCGACGTTGAGGCCTTTTATGTTACTTTGGAGGATAAACCTAAGACGGCTCTTTTGTGTATGAGTACAGCAGTTCACAAGGTATAAACAATTATAGCTGAATTCATATAATTTTCAGCAATTTTTTACTGGTTAATCTACGATGTCGGGCCTAATTACAGTGGACACTAATTAAAAAACAGGTAAAATCTCGTTTATAAGAGGCGACTTTGATAAATTTAGTGGGATTCGTGGAGATTTTTAAAATTCTTATGGAAAGTTATTTTGGTCTGTATTTTCAATCAAAGAGGTTAAAAGATATTTGATAATATTTTAATTGCTTGAGTTTGAAGTAGGTTCTGTTAACCAAGTGGGAGAACCAATTGGAGGATGAAATGAAGATAAATATCCGTCTTCATAACTACCCTGAGTCAATGATTGCTTTGAAGAATTTGAAAGCAGCATATATTGGTAAATTTTGTTTATATTCAAATGAAGTAATTAACAATGGTTATGTTGAGGAAATGCATAAATGATGTGTTAATTGGTCAAATCACAGACAAGCTTGTATCTGTTCGTGGCTCAGTTGTAAAAGCTAGCATAGTGAGGCCTTTAGTGATAAAAATGTGTTTTGAATGTTCAAAGTGCAAATCCAACATTCCATGTGTATTTCCTGAGGGAAAATTTTCACCACCAGTGAGCTGTACTTTACATGGGTGCAAAAGTAGAACGTTTAATCCAGTTCGTTCTTCTGCTCAAAAAATAGATTTTCAGAAAATAAGGTTAGTGCCTTTTACACACTTACACATTACACATAAAATATTTTTGGGGTTATCTAGATATTCACAGACCTTATGCAGAAAAATTTTCAGAGATTTTGTTTATTTATTTTTATTTCTACTTCTCCAGGCTGCAGGAGCTGCTAAAACCTGAAGATCATGAAGAAGGTCGAGTGCCTCGTACTGTAGAATGTGAATTGTCTGAAGATCTTGTTGATGCATGCATCCCTGGAGATGTTGTGACTGTTACTGGAATTATAAGGGTAATCAACAATTACATGGATATTGGAGGAGGTATACTAAAGGGATTTCTTTTGACTTGTTTTCATTTTTCACATAAAATGATTTTTTGCATGAGTATTATGTATACCTTTAGTTTGTATGCATTTAAAGTCCTAGCAAATTTGAATTCAAACTTTTAGTCAAAACATTGACAATGCAATATAAGTAGTTCATAATCACGGTCACATGATACAACCTAGAATGAGTGTCACCTCAGCAATCGGAGCTGTTTCATGAGGTTCTCATCTCAAGAATATAACACTGCCGGCCTATACTTTTTTACATAAATATATGCTTCATATTTAAACATTTTATGATGTCAAAAATTAACAAGGCATGACATCCTTATCTCACTTCTAAGGCAATATGATTTAACTTGTGGTTGCAATTTGTGAGATGCTACATGGTCACACGTAACCTTTTTTGTAAATGAAGTAATGTGTTGGTTTTTGTTAATAACTTTTCCTGTGTGTTGAATAATAATATGCCTATCACGTGTTTATTAAACTATTTTCCCTGTCACTAAGGTAGTTCAAGAAAACTTTGATCATTTTCAGGTAGATCTAAAAGCAAAAATCAGGGATTCTACTATTTGTATCTTGAAGCAGTTTCCATAAAAAATTCCAAGTCACAGTCTAATGCTGAGGATTCGCAAGATTCTAATTCTAATGCTAGAGCTTCAGAGCTGGCTGATTTGTTCTCATTCTCTCCCAGGGATCTCGAATTTATTGTGAAGTTTTCAGAGGAATATGGTTCTGATATCTTCCGGCAAATTGTTCAATCTATATGTCCATCTATCTACGGACATGAACTTGTTAAAGGTATACTTTTATGAACATTGTTTCCTCCCAGTAGCTGGAATTCTTTTCTTCCTTTTCCAATACTGGTTTTATTTCTTTTTAGTCATTTCTTCTATTTCACCAAAGTTTGCGATAGTTTGGTTCATTGGGATGTTCCTCTTCCTTGAGAAATGAATAATGTTCTATTTTGCAGCATGAAACTCCCATTTAAAATCTCCATCTTAGTTGCCCATGGATTTAAAAAGGAGCATTTACTAACTCTCTTTGCTACAATAGGTGAAAATATCTACATTTGGACAATGGCTCAAGTATAGCATGTGAAAATCTGTTAAATAGACCAAATATAGTAGCATTTCTCACTGTTATGGACTGGTCATATGTCATAATGTTTGTTATAAATATACTGTTTCTAGAGTTGACAATAGAGTGGTGCATTTATCAATTTTCTTTCTTGACAGCGGGAATAACATTAGCACTGTTTGGTGGTGTACGAAAATATTCAATGGACAGAAACAAGGTCCCTGTCAGAGGAGACATCCATGTCATAATTGTTGGTATGCTTAATATCTTTTGAGTGTGTTGGAATAATATCAAAAGTAGTAAGCTGTTTTGTGTCATATGCACAAATGATTTAATGAGAGAAAATTGTGTGAATTCTTATTATGCAATAAAAAAAGGTGAAGATATTATTATTATTGATTGTCATTTTGCTAGGTGATCCTGGACTCGGCAAGAGCCAACTACTGCAAGCAGCAGCTGCTGTTTCTCCTCGTGGAATATATGTGTGTGGTAATGCCACAACCAAGGCTGGCCTCACTGTAGCTGTAGTGAAGGATTCCATGACAAGTGATTATGCTTTTGAAGCTGGTAAGGGTCTACTTTTAAAATTCATTATGTGATATTTGGCTACCTTAGTTATCTTCATATTATCTCACAAAATAACATAATGTGTTCCAAAGGTCATGAACAAGTTTTATATAATAATATTATGGATGCAGTCTTTTTCCTGTCCATCAGAAATTTTGGGTGTATTTTATCATTAGACACCTGTATATGTTGGCTTTTATATTCCACTTTGAATATCTTTCGGTTGTCAAATAGTACATATATCTTTACATGACATGCCAAAGTTTTATCATTTATGCAGCATAGATATTGTTTATTTACAATAAAAAACTGAGTAAACATAACCGTTTGGATCTAAATGACACACTAAGGTTTTCAAATCAACTCTTCATCATAAAATTTGAATGTTTACTCTTGTTAGTAACAATTCAAGTTCATTATAGGTGCTATGGTACTCGCTGACAGTGGATTGTGCTGCATTGATGAGTTTGATAAAATGTCTGCAGAACACCAGGTTTGACCTGAACGCTTATAAAACTATATACAAATGATCTGGATCACCAAGTAATGAGAATATAGTTTTACTTTGTTGCCTTATTTTGATTGGCACAGGCCTTACTGGAAGCCATGGAACAACAGTGTGTCTCTGTTGCAAAAGCTGGACTTGTGGCCAGTTTATCAGCACGAACTTCTGTCTTGGCGGCAGCTAACCCTGTTGGTGGTCATTATAAGTAATCTTTTAAAAATTCTATTTATCACTTCATTTTTTTTTTTTTGGATCGAACCCTCTTATGTGTATATGCTGCTAATGGATGCTTTTAGATTGGTTTTCCTCAGAAGTATGATTAAATGTTCTCATATAAGCACTAACAGGTTTCCTGAATTGTCAACCAGTATATCTTCCATGGTTCTCTTAAAGCTGAAAATATAGCATGCTAATGTCTCTCTCTCTCTCTCTCTCTCTCTCTTGTTTCTTCATTAGCAATATGAGTTTTCATGGATGAACCACAATTTGACTAACTTCTGTTTAAGAATTGTATTAAACTCATGTTGACTAGCAGAAGACTATTAAAAGTGATTTCTGTAAATTACACTTTTTCTGTTGAATGTAGGTTGTAATATCAATTATCTATTCAAATTGCAGCCGAGCAAAAACGGTGAATGAAAATCTGAAAATGAGTGCAGCTCTCCTCTCACGATTCGATTTGGCTTTCATTTTACTCGATAAGCCTGATGAACTTTTGGACAAGAGAGTCTCAGATCACATCATGTCAGTAAGTTTTCTAGTCTGGATGCTCTATACAGTTGCAGAAATAGTACACCATCAAGAAATGATAGCAAATTTTTTTTTTTTTTTTCACGAGTCTGTAAACTTTGGCCAGTTGTTAACATGCTACTGTCTCCATTAGTTCAAATACAAACTTTGATAATGTTTGGTGTTCAGAGCGTGATTTGAGAATTATAACTGAGTTTATCTTTTGCAGCTTCATTCTGGATATCAAAAACATTCTCCAGCAGCCAAAAAGTTAAGAACAGGTGGTGTATTTTCTTAGCAAAAATTCCGCTTAGAGATTGTTTTTACCTTATTCTCGGTTGACAAAAGGACTTCTAATTTAACATGATTTGCCTTTTAAGTACAGCATCACAGAATACTGATGGGGGTATGAGTGTGAAAAGTGGTTCTCTAGTTTCAAGACTGACACTTGGCCCAAGGAAGGACAGTGATTTTGTTCCACTACCTGCTCCACTTCTTCGCAAATATATTGCTTATGCAAGAACATTTGTCTTCCCCAGGTGACTTGATATGATCTCTACATGCTGCAATTATTTTGAACTGTAATGCAAATGTTTAGGCTGGTAATAGTTTATATTGGGAATCAGGATGTCAAAACCAGCAGCAGAAATCCTACAGAAGTTTTACTTGCAATTGAGAGATCATAATACATCTGCTGATAGTACACCTATAACGGCAAGGCAACTTGAAAGTTTGGTGAGGCTAGCGGAAGCCCGAGCAAAGCTAGACTTAAGAGAAGAAATAACAGCTCAAGATGCTATGGTAAGTTAATTTGTTAAGATTCATTTCACCAATATTTGTTATGCTTGAATGATGGTCAGTGATACATCCGTCCTTTCTTCATGAAGAGTAAGTCTGAAAATTGAATTTGAATTAAACTTTTAACAAACTCATTCAAGCACTAAAGTTTTGTTTACTCATGTGAAATACTAAAATATAATTTTCATGAATATGCTCTAGAATCGATATTATATTTAAAGGTTTTGCATAACAAGTACTTGCCAATTAAAGCTTTTAATTGCACAAGTTAACCATACCCAAAATTTCTCTTGAACCTTAATACAAAACGTCTTTGCTTTTATATTAACATCTTCTTTGCAGGATGTGGTTGAAATTATGAAAGAATCTCTTTATGATAAGTATGTTGATGAGCATGGTTTTGTGGATTTTGGTCGGAGTGGGGGAATGAGTCAGCAGAAAGAAGCAAAACGGTTTTTAAGTGCCCTCAATAAGCAATCAGAATTGCAGCAGAAAGATTGCTTTTCGATCTCTGTATGCTCCCTTCAATTTTCTATCATTTCTAGAAGCAATTAGATGTTGTGCCCTTGTATTCTAAGTTAATTCTTGTTTTGCAGGAAATATATAGTTTGGCAGATAGGATTGGCCTCAGAGTTCCAGACATTGATACGTTTGTGGATAACTTAAACACTGCTGGTTATCTAATCAAGAAGGGACCAAAGATGTATCAGGTACAATTTAAATTAATTGTTAGTAAAAATGAGATTAAGAAAAAATAAAAAAAGAAAGAAAGAGAGGAAGAAAATTGCATTATAGGTGTCAAAAGAAAGATCTTCAATGGTAACCTTTTCCCTCCAGTAAATTGCATTATGCATTTACGACCAGAAGTATAACCAACTCTGGATCGGAATCCACCATGCTGATCTGTTGCCATTGGTTTCTAGACCATCTAGCTTCTTGAATGTTCAGATCGCTTCATACTCGAGTAACTTTTTTTCTTTTTTGATATGTTGATGTAAAGTGATGTTGGAAAATACTGTTTCGCCTTCTGTGGAAATTAATAGGATATCTTGAGAATGTTTCATTGGTCATGCTTTTTCATGCAGGTGCTATCATCATCTTATTCACAGAGTCAACCACGAAGGTCACGAGGCTGAAGGTCCGATTTCTCATCCTCTTCTTTTCTGTGTTAACAGTACTTCAGATGTTAGATTGCTGGAATTTGATTCAACAAATGCCAAAATGTAGGACAATTACAGTTTTTTCATTATGTCATCAAGTATAATAGAATTTCAACTGTATATAATTGTCTATCATTTGAGATTGATGACGCTAAACACTTTTGAAGGTCTATTTTGCAATTTATTAGGTGTCACACATTGCTATAGTTGTGATCTAATTTCTACATACAAAAATGTTTTGAATTACACCGAATCATTTTCTGAGTAATTATCTTCTTGTGTAGGGTTAAGCCGGCGTTCACTTCCATAATAAGAATTAGGAAACCCCAACCAAAAGTTGACAGCCTCGGTGGCTCTCTTTCTCTCCTTTCTCCTGTCTTGCGCTCTCTCTCTCCTTTCTCCTGTTGTGCTTCGCCTGTGAGGCATGCTTACTGGTAAACACCTTGATGCAGTTGCACATAATTTTTTTTTTTTATGTTTTATTTGGAGGTATCCCCTTCTCTTCCAAGCATGCTATAATTTCTAAAGCTTTCTTAAGCCAGTCCTCACAAATATATCAGCCAGAGTATCTAACAGTCTCTTATCGAGTTTATACAGTGGCAGTGAATTAGAATCTGAATTCATGCCTTTTTTACCTCACATCTTTCTTACATTTCTTTCCAAAGCGCAAGTGCTTCTCCCGGCTTTCTAGCCAGTGAAGGCCCATTTGCAGGGCTGCTGCATTAGATAAAAACCATCCTCTTTCAGTCCTTTATAAGGCTCGTTGCTTCTTCAATGAACCCCATTCTACAATGTCCTTCAATTATCATAAAAATTAAGTGCATTTCACTTTTTCGCCCTTGATTCTACGAAAACTATCAGAAAGAACTTTTAGACAACTAATTGGCAGGCCGTGGCCTGGCCCAACCCCTATGCATGGCGGCTGGAGTTGGCCTTGCATGGCTTGTTGCCATGTCCACTTGGGAGTTCTGTCACTGACTACTACATTGTCATAATAACAGCGCACACCAGGTTTGGGGTTTCTGTATTCTTAAACCCAATACCAAGGCCGAAATTGCACTAACCACCTGACAAATAAGTCAGTTTGTTATTTTCTTGGTCGTCAAGGTACTGTCATTGTATGTATATTTATGTCAATGCAAATTCCCTATTGATTATAAAAATCCAACGGCCACGGTGATAACCTAAAAGGATTTCATATTTCATATTAACGATAATATTGTAATTACATGCCTCTCTTACTTAAGTGTAAAAATCCACAGAAGTGGTAACACAACTCAAATATTCAGACTCGGTGCTATTCATAAAGGTGGTCAATGTCTATTTTAGGGCACAAAAATCTCAAACCTAGCAGGCTCCTGTATGGAAAAAACTTGAGGTAGTGACGAAAATATGAAGTTATTTGAAGAATGTTTAGGCGGGAGAGGTATGGCATATTAGAAAGCATATGAACAGAGAACTTGATAACACAACATCAGAAAGAAAAGGCCCCTTAAATTTACAATTTAACTATTTAAGTAACGTAAGCATAAACATAAACATGAAGGCAAAGCTGCAGAGCAGAGTAGCCATAAAAAGAGAACTAAATCATTCTATCTGTACAAAGAGAGATTTGTACAAGAAATACGAGCACACTTATCTATCTATCATCTGAAATCCACCATCATAAGTAATCGGCCGCTTTCCTTGAATTTTCAGTTATATACAAAAGCCAAGTCAGAAGAGGAGCTTCCTTTTGTTCTGAAACAATTAGCTCCTCTTTCGCAACCCACTGCTATCACCATTCCTTCTATCTACAAGACCCTGCAACTATCTCTATTAATTACAAAATTCACATTTTTTATGTACCTGTCTATGAAAGGTGGAATGACCCTTGTCCCTCCGTTATGGCGTACAAGAGTTTCTCTTTCATCCTCTCCTGTAAAGAGACAACTTATCAAAAAAAGAAGAAGATGAAGAAGAAACTTTGAATTGATGCTAGAGAGGCAAGAAACATCACTTTTGAGGAGTAAGGTGGCAACTTAAGGTAATTGGCACAAGTCATCACGCTGGGTAGGTCTGCATCTGCAGAGTTACCACAGTGCTGTAGAAAACACGAGAACATGTGAATAAAGATGGCTAGATATAAGAAATCGAAAGAAATCAAGAAAGAAATGCATTGCTGCTAGTTTGGACCTTTCGGACAATTGTCAATTTTGGATTGAGAGATGCCAAACCTCCAGGAGGAAGCCGAGGAGCCCCAGTCACAAACTGGAGAAATGCTCGTCGTTGTTCGTAATCAAACTCCTTTATAATTTCCAACAACTGGTGTTCGGAAGAGTAAATGAGCAATTTCTTGGGATTCATTGAGATGAAATTTGAAAGCAAAAACACCAAAAGAGTAATATAAAGTATCACTTACATTAACAATGGGAGGACTGCTGGCTGTGTACCCATGATCAAACTTGATATGATCCAAAACCTCATTAAACTGCTTCAAAACAAGATCAATAATTAGTAAGGATAATTTGTATTCCCCATCAATGGATCAATTAAACAATAGATACATACAGCCAGAAAGTCACGTTCTCCACAGAGTAAACGCTCAAGTTCTTCTTCTGTGAAAATCTGAAGATGTTCAAGCGGGAAAACCTGAAAAATTAAATGAAATATAGTCATCCGGAAACCACTAACAAACATTAGAAAATTGTTGATGAAAATAAAAATATACCAATATCTGAACAGAAGATCATCAACATCAGATTCTGGACAGGAAATTAGAAATAATAATAGCATATCATACAAAAATCCAAAATTTCTGTATTAGCCATGAAATTTCTCAAAGAAAACCAACAAGAATGCTTCTTGTACTACTGCCGAACCATAAGAACCTTCACCAAGGTTCCTTTGCTTTATTTTCTCTCATAGGTTTCAATATTCTCATATTGTCTTCCAATAAGTTGCATTCAAATAAATGCTAACATGTGATGTTCTCAAGACATAAACATGTTAGGCCTAATAATAGCAAAAAATAGATACAGAGCAAGTATAGGCATTACAACTACATTTTTTCTCTATAGAATAAATACTAAAAAATCATAAAAATGGGATCACCTAGAGCACAGAAAACATTGTCATGAAAAATAAGAGTTGCTATCCCTCACTTGGCCAGGCAGTGATCTTGTCTCAAGATCTTAGTATAAAAAGTTCATTATTGGGTGGACTCAATATTAAAAGTTCAGGCAATACCAAAATTATCCAATTATTACTTATTCAATATTTTTCAAGGATACTGGTAAACACACTACCAAATCTTTCATATTTCCATAAAAATGGAAAATAATCTGTGCAATAATACATACTTGGCAAAAACCAGATTTAAAAGCTTCAAATTGTCTGGATATTCCAGAGCCTATCGTAGCATCAACAACCAGCGCGACATAATCCCCCAAGTTAGTCATATTTACCTGGGAAGGATAACAAGATAAAGTCAGTTGAGTTTGCCATCTATTATTAACTTAAAGATCTCAGGGGAAAGTATGGAAATAGATCAAGGAATATCTTACCATTTTCTTATCAGCCTCAGAAGCAAGGACATATTCAGGGTAACCAGGAACAGTAAAATCAAGATAAAGATCCTCAACCCTGGTACCCCGGAAGCATGAATTAAGATCAGATGTTAAATTTTCTCCACAAATCGATTCTGAATATTTTTTCCTATTAACAAGAGCCTGAAACTCCAATAGGGTGCTACCAAGCTTAGTATCAAATGATTGGATGTCATACAAACAAAGTTCCTGTAAGAAACAAGTTTGCCTAAGTACTAATTACTAGATCAAAATCCATATTTCATGTCATGTTTATGAATAAAACTTGCATGACAAGATATTACCACAGCATTATACTGACATTATAAAACCACCCAATTAAAATAGCCATATGTCACAATGCTGTAGTTTTCCTTCTATAGGTGGTTTTCGCTTGGTTTTGATTGGGTGGTATCAGTACATCGGCACGATGATGCTGTGAAACCATCTCATGAAAGCTTTTTCTACAAATTTACATGAGTTCAAAAATATTCTAAATATGAGAAAATAAAATACCTTCCCAACAATAAGCTTATAAAAGGCTCTCGAGAAAGGCAGATCCAAGACCCGTCCATCTTGAAGTGCCTTTGCTACAACTTGACCCAAAAGAACAAACTTTCTCAATACGTCAGAGAATTGTATCACATCCAATGCATCCACTGCAGATGACCATGGATGAGGAAAAAGGCCAAAAGGAGATATCACTATTTCAAATTCCTCAACCTGCAAGCTATTCCTGGTGGCTGATGAACTATGATCATCTCTCCACATGCCCAAGCCAGACTTCTGAAACTCATGACTGACAAGGGTATAGAACTCCAAGGTTGGACCAAGACCAGTACCAACTTCTTCATCATATTCCACTTCAAGAAGAGTTTTATGGCTTGCATACTGATCCATCATTTGTGCAGCAGAGTCCAGAATGTGGTTCCGGCACACTGAAAACTTCTTACGAGGCAAGCCACTGCCAGTTTGTTGCCTTTCACTTGGTACAACTGAGTTATTATATGGTGGATGAGGCTGAACTTGCCGTGGACCAAATGCAGCCAATCGGAAGTACTTACATTTTGCCTCAAAACTAAACAAGAATGGGCACGAAGCCATCAATTGATTACACCATGAAGGCATACCACCAATTGAAATACATGACGAATCCCGCAACTGTTGTTCTAGTTTTTCTGTCAACTTAGTATTCACAAACTCATTCTGATGCAGTAAACAAACTCCTACCTTCAGATCATCCAAGTTATCCAACCTACCTTCAGCATATGCTGATGTTCGTTCATGAGACATGAAATGGTAAGTAAACCTGTTCACCACTTCCAAACTTTTAAGCAAATACAATATATCATAAATAGGACTTGACTTGTCCAAATCAGAAGCTAGTTTACAAGCAAACATGCTTGAGAATAATGAAGCAAATTGCATATATTCCTTAACTCCATCCAATAACATAAACTTTTGACCTAAATGAACACAATTTTGGGGATCATCATGCTGAGATTCCACAGCTCTTCTATAAGTTATTGTGTGTACTTGACTCCACAATTTAGTCCCAGTAATAAATTCATCATCTGATTTTATTTGCTGCTGAAGAATTGCCTGGTATAGTGTCAATGTTCGGTCTAGCTTTTTTCCCTCTACGTAAAACAGAAGTTTACACGCATGATCATTGTTACAATCCTGAAACATAAAATGAGTAGCGGTGACATAAGAGCAGGTAATGTTACTTAACAACTAGACAGGGATGATAGAGAAAGGCAGCAACCAGAGACTAAAACGGATGCTTAAAACTGGAACAAAGTAACCAAAGAAAGATATTATAAGCTAAGCTATATTTTGAGAAGAACTACTTACAACACAACTTTCAGGCGAAGATGATGTTTCACCAGGACTTGATTGCTTTAAAGCCACTGCTTGTTCAGAAGCCAACAATAATACATTTGCCTCATCTTCCTGCACAGAAGCACAACAAAGAGAAATTAATGCCCAGAATATTCAAAACCTCTCCAATGTAAGCAACACATAAAAAACATGGTATAAATGTTTAGATGAAGTTAATAAACCATATAAGAACAACCTGCATCTCAACCAAATCACTGGACATTGTGTCATGCTTGACAGGAGGTAAATCAGTGCACATACTTTCATGCTCCATGGGCCCTGAGCTTTCCCCTTGTATAGCCTTTGCGTCTGAAGGTAAACTAAGAGATTCACTCTTCGTTTGATCTATAGCTTCGCCCTCTGGTTCTACATCTTTGGATCCTTTCACACTAACTTTAGGCCACAAATATCCTTCAATAACATCCAAAGAATAGAAAGGATCAACAGTCACAAGATCTTCAGAGAAATTACTTAAATTTGTCTCATCATCTCCTTTCACAAAACGAACTCTTAGACATGGATGTGCTATGCAGCGTCCATATGGAACAGTAGCAAAAGAATTTCTCTGCCTAAATGAATGGCTCAAAATAACAGGGAAATTTTCCAAAGAAGACAGAGCGCTTTGTAATTTCTGTATCAACACTGACAGAGGAAAGTCCTCTGAAATCATGTTTGAAGAAGATAGAAACAGCCTTGCAAGCACCACAAATCGTTTTTCCACAACAGATAATTTATTATATGCACCATGAAGTTCCACATCATATAGTCCATTAGACAGGTAGTTCATCAATGATTTCACAATTCCACTTTCAATGAACTCGAAAGTAGAAACCGGTTCAGTTCCATTAAGCTTTTCCATTATTTCATGCAATATACAATAAAATTTCTCTTCATTTTGGGCAGGAGAATCGTTACTAGCAGGCACATTCATCAAATCAGTTAAAGCAGCGGAGAAGGTTTTGAGTTTTTGAAGAATATCAGTCAGTCCTTCCTCAGACCCAACTAATTCTTGAGTGAAGTATGTGGTTCTAATCTTCCGTGCAAGATCATGAACAGAATCTTTATTAAGCTGGCAAGTTCCAGAGCCTGAAGCAGTAGAAGATTGACCAGTATCAAAAGCATAACATAAGCACCTCAGAACCTCCCTTCCAGAAGACTTTTGGCTTGAGCTAGACCAAAGGTGGGTGCCACTAAACACAGGAAACAACAACTGTGAACATTTCCCAGGCATCAACAGTGCATCAATGGCAAAAAAGACACCCTCCTTCATGAAAGAGTTCAAGAAAGTATCAGAATGCTTCTGCAGGATCATCTCAGTAATCTCCAGAGCCAGTATGAGCACATGGTGATCCTTCCGGGTAAACACTCCAGCCAAAAAACTGTCACATAAAATAATGAACCTCATTAGGTTAGCTAAGGCATATCAAGTATTTGTTGTATTATAGACAAGATAGCCATGTTCACCTAGGAATGTTAGCAGTCTTAAGCAATTCAACAAGCATGTCAGATTTGCTCAAATAAACAAACTTGTGGATGACAGATAGGCAGCCATAGCACACATATATATTAGCACCTGAGTTAACCACCTGTGCAAAAGGTGAAGAATAAATTACAAATCCAGGAAGGACAGTAAACAACATTTGATCGGTAACCGTTAGAAAACAAACCTGGACCAACATGGGAAGTATATCCATCCCAAACTTTTGTAGAAGATCAGGGTGATCAACTATATAACTCTGCTTATCCAACACCAGCTGAATACATTGATCTCCAGCTGAAGTAGGTAGAAGCTCATTCAACAACTTCAGAACCTCATGTACCTAAGCAAAAAAGTTGAGCAATAACTATTCTGTTCCTTTTCCTCTTGACTAAATAGAACCTATAATCTAATTCCATTATTCCAGTAACAAACCCACATTCCGTAACAGCAAGTCATTTCATTTCGGCTCAACTACATAAAACCCTACTGTATAGTTCCTTACTGATGAAATCTCTTAAATACACTCAAAAAAGAAAAAGAGAATAATTGCTAAGTAGCAACCTATATTAAAGCCAAGGATTAATTAGATTAAAGCAACTCAAAACTAAATGATGAAACCACCTCAAGCATTGTAATTTGCACACAAAAAAACGCACAGAAACTTCAGTGCAACTTTGAGAAAACTACCTACTAAATCAAAAGTCCACCCTACCTTTTTTTGCCACAAAAATTTCAATTAAGTTGATAGTGCAAAATAAATCAACTTCACTGCATTAATAAAATTGAAAACCAGCCATTGACAAATTATTCCCATTTACAGGGAATCCTGATGATAAAATATAGAAAAGCTTTTACTGGGCAGTACTTTCTGGAAAAAGAATATAATGATCATGCAAGCACCAATGCTAGACCTTTCAACATCATTTCTAAATTGAAGGTACAACTTCCAATACTTGTTGGATAGTGCTTAGGTCTCATGTATATGCCCAAACCGGCAGTCACTTCATCAGTCCCAATTTCAAACAATGGCTCTATAACATAATGTTAGATATATGTGTTGAAATAAATTATAGTTAAGGACAGAAGGTAATGTATCAAAAATGTCATATCATGGTTGTGTTCCATCTGAACAAGCACAAATTTTTGTTTCCTTCAGAATTGCTCATCTGCATATCATGCATACAGGTAGAAACAAAATAAAATTCATTATTCCAGTCCGACAAACATGCCATATATGGCTAATATAGAAACCTGATTGGAGTGGCCATCAATCATATGTGGAGAAGACATTCCATGTGAGATGTCATAAGTTGATAATAAATCCTTCAATATGCTGCTTATATTAAGCTCATATAAAGTTCTGAAAGCTACAAGTGAACTAGAAGACACTTTCACAAGTAACCCAATCAAGCCCTGGCAACCAAAATGACAAAGTTAATACGGTAACTCTAGGGCAGGAAATATAAGGAAAATTACTTTTAATAGACAATTGATAAAAGTTTACATACATTGTAAACTGGCTGGGATAGAGTAGTTCGACTATTCAAGTTTATAAGATGTGTGGCTTGATGAATCAATCCGTGCTTACAAAGTTTGTCAAGCATCTCAGTGGACTGACTTAACTGTGCTGATATTTTTATCAAGCATATTGCTACACTTTCAACCAGCTGAAAAGATAAGATTCAAATATTGAAAGGTCAGTGAATGTTTGAACAGATGTATGGCAAACTGTCATAGAGTTGTCAAGTAATCCTACCTGTCGATCCTCATACTGAAGAAGATTGCACAATCTGGGAACAGCATCCACTAAAGTTTCAGGGCAATCCGAAGGAAGTTTCTTGCATATGTTCACCACGGTGGACAGTGCAACTCTCTAATGTAGATAAGAGAAAAATTAGATATTACTCTTAAAACAACTCAGAACCAATTGTAGATTAAACTGATTTCAAAAGGCAATGGGATAAAATTAATAACCATTAATTCCTGAAACAAGAATGGACATTCAAATACCTGTACACTTGTAGCAAAGAAATCAATATAAGTTAAAACAGCCATAATAGCCCCAGCCTGTAAGCAGGCATGTGATTGATCCTGAGAAATTTTCT
This sequence comes from Anacardium occidentale, assembly GCA_026122585.1. Classification (NCBI taxonomy): domain Eukaryota; kingdom Viridiplantae; phylum Streptophyta; class Magnoliopsida; order Sapindales; family Anacardiaceae; genus Anacardium; species Anacardium occidentale. The sequence continues at coordinate 52,040 of JAJEJH010000056.1, forward strand.
CCAATGCTTGCAAACACTACAAAAAGAAAAAGCTATAGTTGGATATAATGATAATTACATGTGAAAATACAGAAAAGTTAACTCTATGACAATGAATACCTGTTCAGCTACATCTAAGTACTCAATAGCCATTAATCTTTGACAAAGGGCAGGAACCACATCATGTCTAACAAGAACGCTTGATGATCGAGGAAACACATCACATAGATATGTTATAGCCCTAACAGCCAATAACATTATTTCTGGGTTATTCTCATGCCTTGCCAGCTTTACAAGAACTGGTGATAAGGAGTCTGCCATCATGCTAGAAAGTGAATCCTCTGTCCCAAATGACAGCACTTCACATAACTCTGTAAGTGCAACTATTTGCTTAGAAGGATCGCCCTCTTCATTCAAACTCCCTAAAATACTCCTCAATTTTCCAAGATCACCAGATGATCTCCTCCTCTGGAACTCTCTAAGACCACTATGTCTGGGGTCTCCATCATCAGAATCACACGAACCATAACCTGAATCCTTTTCAGGTTCTTCCTCTGATCGGCTTGAAGCTGAAGCTGAAGATGAAGTATCCATATCGTTATGGTGGGTTTCATTTGTGGAGTTTGTGGAATTCAGATGGGTTTGAACAGATGAGTTTGATGTACTTGGCCTAAAGTCCAATGAGCTACAAGCTCTTTTATCCTCAGGTAAATCCACAGCCATTTCCATGCGTTTTTGTCCGCGGTTTCCCATTGATTACTGCTCAGTCTCTTTGATCATCAACACAATGTTCCAATAAACATCGCTCCTGTAAAGTCAATATGTTCCATCGATCAGATAAAACTAAGAATTTATTTCACAAATAACGAAAAATAAATATAAATTCCACTGCCTGAAAAACTTTCAATTTTAAAGAGAAACAAAGGAGGAACAAACCACAATAATTATCATAAACTCTTAACACAATATGCGTGTGTGTGTATATATAATATAATCATCTTAGTTCACTTCATAAGTTAAAAAGGGCAAAAAAGAAAAAGAAACCAAACAAGAGAAATAAAAAAACAACCTACAAAGTGAGGGATTGTTAAGATATAAACAAAGCACTGAATAGATTCATCGAAAAACACTCAAAACCATTTAGCCAACAATAAACAAAACGAAATAAAAAAAATACACAGCAGAAAAATCACAAGTAACGAAAATCGAAGCCAAGAAAGAGAAAGACGAGATAAAAACTGATCACATTGAAAAATTTCAAGTCATTTAAATGTACCTAGTTGCTGAAATTCTTTCTCAATCGGCCTTCGAGAGAATCGAAAACCTGAATTTTCAAAGAAGAAAAAAAAAAGCTAGGGCTCTACTTCCGTTTTCGTTTTGGTTGTAAAATTTACAGTTATTTCTTATGATCTCAATCTGAATCCTGAAAACAAGATTAAATCAGAGAGGACGTATAGGCGTACGTGATTGTGATTATCATGAGTTGAGGGCGATGATGATGAAGCGAACAGGCATAAACAACATAGAGAAGAGATATAATTGGAAATTCAATCTTACGGAGCAAGATTATCAAGCTTCTACAACTGGGAGACAGTTATCATGTGTGACGCGGGTGCATGAAGCATACGATAATTGTATATCAATGTTTTGTGGTCATACGTAGGGCCATAATCAGGTTAACTGGCATGATCAACCCGCAGGCTGGTGAATTTGCCTTTTTAGTAGTAAAATGATTGTTGTCAACATCGTGACACCGTTTGATTTGGATTTAAAACCGTGGGATCTATCGATTTATTTTTTTTTCCAGGTTTCAGCTCGGCGGGCGGGCTGTCAGTCAGCAGCACCGCCTTATGACTGAGTTGTTTTGGACCATGAGCCCGGCCCACAAAGATCCAGTATCTTTGGAAATGTCTATAGATGCTTATGCATTGAAATCCTGTTTGTTTTGGTAAAGGGGCAGTGTTCGATTTCTTAATTGAGGAGAGTTCTCCACTTTCGATCGATCAAATAACATAATAATGCTAGGCTTAAAAAGTACGACATAAAAAACGACTCAAAAGTAATCAAAAGCAGTGCTTATTGACTAGGAAAAATTTTATCAAAGCCACGTGGATCTTGACAAGGAACTTGCATAGCATTTACACATCACCGACTCTGTTTTCTTTTGAGGAAGGCTCCGTAGAAATGAAATCCTGATGACTAAATTAATTTATCAGAAAAAACCAAAAAAACAAAAGAAACTACTAAGTGCTCTATTAGCTCCCTGCGCAAAATATATATATAAAAAGAAAAAAAAAAAGGAAGTAGGAAAAGCTTATAGATGACTGGTAAAGTAGGATTTACGACAGATTATTGAGTCTAAAAAATGAAGGGCCTAACACCATTTTTTATTAATCATGTAGAATATTATAATAGCTGAATAGATGTCATAGCATAAATCAAAGTTACTTTCTGATTGCCTGGACTATAAGTTACTGAAACAAATAGTTCCAAGATATACAAAATTGTTCAAATGGTCCTGATAGACTGTAAAAATTCACAAAACTAACCAGAAAAATAACAGACTCAACAGTTTGACCAGAATTAATCATAGTATCAATAGTTCATATCAGACTAATGGTTCAATACAATACGATATATGGTGCATGACAATACAATATATAAGTTGAAGGCACCAGGCAAGATCTTTAATGAGATTTTATGTAACTGGTTGTTGCGGTGCAGATTCTACTCTGTGCCATTCATAGGAACCATCATATGTGACTGTGACTGTGCCTGCAATATAAGGAAAGAGCGGTTAAAGATTAGCATAACCGGAAAAGTAAAATTTTCATACAGCAGAACATGTTTGTTAATTTCATTATTCAAATTCCAGGCCAACAATATGGAAAACTCTTTCAACATGCGAAGCATTAACATCTAACTCAAAGGGCACAATAAAGAAGTGGCCAAGAACACTAACAGTAAACAATCAAATGTTTAAATCCAGCACATATTCACAGACACCTTCCAAGACTCAGATCAGAGAATAACAAGTGATGTTACTTTCTCAAAATATGGAAAGGGGCACTAGAAAATCAGAAGTTTTTTTGACAAATAAACTTCTCAGCATTGACTATTAAAGCAGAAGTCACCCTGCCAATTTTTTTAATAGTGTCCAGACTTGCATAAGACATCACTTCGTTCAAAACACTATCGACTAATGCTCAGAGAATTAACCTCAACTGAAAATATACTTAATATTAATAATTATTTATTCAAATCCACAACTGGCCTATCCCCTATAACAAAAAAAATTAAAAAAAAAAAAAAAAAAACTATTAATGTCTACCATTTACCACCAGCACAGCTACTTCCACCATTTCAACACTGTTCATAACAAAGGAGAGAAAGAAGGTTCCTATAAGGATTTCCTACCTGTTATTGACAGGGACAAGTAATCTTGGTATAAGCCATTTTGCAGAGCATAAGCAATTACATGACTAATCCTTTTTTCCCAAAATTAGAGCAGTCCCACGTTTGAGTCCAGACAGAAAATAAAATGCTAGTAGTAGAAGGCCAGCAAGGAGTGACATGCAATGGTTTATAATAGTGGGAGTTGGCAGTAGGATCTTGTGAGACTCCAATCACAGAGGAGGTACTACAGGTGGTGGAAATTATGGTGACTGCAAGACTGTAATGGTAATGGAGCTGGCAAAAGCAGTAGCAGTGGTAGTGGTAAGAGAAATGTGTAAGGCAGAAACAACTGCACGCCAAATTACAGCTAGTTGACAATCTTGAACCAGTGATATCAAAATCAGTAACCATGAAAAAATAGGAGTCAAACGATAGTCCAGTGATCCTCAGTTTATGTGATAAATCATTTAATGAAATAAAACTAATGCCTAAATTCAAGACATAGATACGAAAATTATTTGCAGTTCTAAACCATTCCTAGCACTCCCACAAAAAGTGAACAGAAATACTGGACATTTCAGCACAAAATACCAAGAGGGGAAAGTTTAGATTGCTATATCTTAAGCTTTAGATTCAATAGTTACTATACGTGATACTGAAGCCATATTGGCTAAGTGATCCTCTGTTCAAATTCCAACATTGTATTTGTAATTGCAGCAGTGTTTCACAAATGGGCTTTAAACTCAGAACGTGCATTTACAACTTATACATTACTATAAATCATTTACCGAACAACTTAACCTTTAAAATCCAGTCACTAACAGTAAGCTGGCAGTGGCCTTGCACATAAAAGGTGCATTAGAACTTAAATACAATAGTTAATCCGTTCCTATTAATTTAAGCTTACTGGTGGTCTAGTAACCTCAGGGGACAAAACTCTCTCTTAAACTAATACATTATTACACAAAGAGCTCAGCTAAATCAAGATAATTTGCGAACAGAATATCTTATTGCCTATACATACAACAGAAACCAAACATGATATAATCTTTTCATCATTTGACTTCATATAGAAAAATGCTAATTAACAACTCAGAAAACAAGGAAATTCACAACTCATAAATTATGGATCATGAAACATATAGTCAACAAAGCTGTCAGTTGTTCAGACAATTAATCTTTATCAACCATAAACAAAAATAATGAAATGGTTCTGACATAATTTAGTTATACCTAAATCAGAAAGTAGAAAGCAAAGAGCATATATGGTCAAGATGACAGCAATAATTAATCATAGGTTCAACAAACATCTATACAATTAATAAAACTCAGCATAATTCTTCGTATGTGCATGTGTTCTCCATAGTAGTGGTTCATAACGATGGCTATGATGTGCATCAAGTATTGTTATCGACTGATAAATTCCATTCACAACATTATGACAACTACACATCACTTGACGAACCACTCACAAATAGAAGACTTGTAAGAAACAGTAAATTACTTAAGTGTGTTCAACTACCTTGAATTTAGTAACTATGATAATTATTGTATGGTGATAAAACACACATGTTTCTAAAAGTAAGCCCTTTAGGTATTATACTAATAGTGGATACATTTACTTCATATATACTTGGATTACATTTACTTCATATGTACTTGGATACAAGTATGATAACCCTTAATTGTCCAAGAAATCATTTTTTAAATTAGGCCACATACCAGGTAGCTTGTGGAAACTCTTCAATAGTTCACATAAGATACATATTAAGCAGGGAAATAATTGTTACCCAATTAAATAGCAAATAGTAATTTTAAATTTTCTTTTCTTTTTTTTTCCCCTTTTTTGAAACTCACAAATGCAAACCATGTGCCCCTAAGCAATTCTGTGAGTCGAATTTGGTCCCATGATCTAATGGCCAACCTCCAAAACATCGAGCCAACTTAGCTAATTAATACACACAGCAAGTTCTAATTACAACATTTTTCAGAAAAAAATAATTTTGAGATATACATGATAATGCTATATCCTTTCTAAGAATAGTATCAATATAATCCATGTTATTTTGTATGTATACCTGAATATTATTTCTTAGACAGAAAGTCACTTCTTGACAGTGCTTATCTTCCATGCAGGAAATTAGTAATTCAAATTCATAGTTAATGGTACAATATGTACATTCAATTTATGAGATTCACTCTTATTCCAATATAATTAAGAGCACATATAAAACCAATCTAGCCATACTAAAACAAAGATTCAAGGAAATTCAGGAATATTTAAAGCACAAGGAAAAGTTGGGAGGTTGTCAAATTTCGTCTTTGCAAAATAAAGTGGTTTCTTTTCTAATTGACTTCAAATGTCTACAAATTTCGAGAAAATGACGGCACAGCATAAAGACCAAAACAACATCCGACTTTACTAAAGCCCCAATTATAATTCAGGATTTAATTTTGTGTTCCCTTGATCATATGAATTTATATTTGAAACACAAAGGTGAATTTATTTTACAAAAGAAAAACACATTGAACAAGACAAAGTTTCCTCTCAAAAAAAACGAATATAGTTGAAGGTGCCTCATTAGCAGAGAAGATCTAACATAACAGACTAATTTAAAGTGTATTTCCAATTTATATAAGTGAAGACAGGCGCCAATAGTAAAACAGAAGCGATGTTATACAGAGTCAGTGCTGAAGCAACACCTATGGCAGATCTCTTTTGACCTCTCCAGCTGCAATTTGAACTAAGCTTGAGGCTGTGGCCCTAAACTATCTTCCTCAAAAAGTTCAAGAGATACAAATTACCACATATACAATGGGTATCCATCCATGCATCAATATATCTATAAGACTTCAGATATCTAGCCTTGTACGGTAATGGAATGTTTATTGATTGAAGAACATCTAATCATAAACTTTTGTATTCCAACAAAAAAACAGAAGAATTAAGTACATATACAGTATCATTAAACAAGGCATTGAATATTTTAAACTAAATATACATGAACAAAGAGCATATTGATAACCAGACAAGGGTCAACATGTACTACACAAAGTCTGTTATTTCACTGCAGAATCAAATAACAAGAGAGCACCAACATAACAGTTAAAAGACAACATATATTTCTTAAAAACTGAAAACTGGGGACAGATGCTTTAACTTTAACAGAAAACTGATCAGCATCGATCATGACTGATCAGCTGTGCTTCAATGATATTTCAAGGTGCTTCTGTATTTCTGTTGAAATTGCCTAGCTGGTATTCATATCCCTGGATTGAAAATGCTCCATTGTAAATGCTCTACTTTGTTTGATTAGTCAGCTTTAGAATAATATTTAGAATGCCTCACTAGATGTTGAAACAAATATCAACCTACATGAGCTTTCCATACAATGAAAATACTTGTTTGCAGGTGGTCGTGCAGATGCACATGTACTAGGATCTTAATGAATGTGTATATGTATATATATAAGAGAGTGAGAGATTACTTGAGAATTCCCATAGCTAACACCTTGAGAGAAAGAACCTTGATGAGCAAGCTGTCATGCAAAAGTGCAAAACAATCTTAAGCTAGAGTGTAAAAAAAAAGTTTCTTTTCACTTATTGAAGTACGGCAATTATCTTTTTCAAAAAAGGGAAAGCATTATTTGCCTGGGGTGTGTTGTGGCCTGGTTGAATATCTTTCTTAGTAGATGAATCTCCCTTAGCAGAACCCTTAGTGTCACCCTGCCAAGTCCCATAATTAATATTTCAAATAATTATAGAAATGAAAATGACTGAAAAATTAAAACAGGAAACAGCGGTTAAAACATCATAAGAGAATAAGATACTATATTTACCTCCATCTGTGCCGTGTTAGAACCCAATCATCAACCAGAGAATAAACCAAACAAGAAAAATAAACTGCATCAGTAAAAACTTTTACAGGAATTCATAAAATCACAAGCAAAGCAGAGAAATCAAAAAATGAAAATTAAATTTCAAATGTATATCTAATCCTTCAAGCGCAGGAAAAATCACAAAGTTTCCATTGTTATCAAAGTGCAAAACAATGATCCATTTTCAGAGCAACCAACCAAACAGACAACAAATAGAAAGGAACGGATAAGCAAAACCGCTACACAGTAAAAAAGAATAAATCACCTCTCTATATCTAGTCAGATAAATCTTCAGTGGATCAATATAATCCTCAAACCCTAAAGTTGCCATAGCCCAAAGCAAATCATCACCGTTTATCGTCTTTCTCTTCTCTCTCTGACACTTATCACTAGCTCTGTACATCAATCGACCGTTACAAACACCGAAAGCATTAACCATAAAATAAAATTAACCATACAAGATAAAACAAGAACAAAATTAACAAGGAAAAAAAGTCAAAAAGCATCATACTCGCTGGTGATAAAGCTAATGAACTCAGAAACACATTCCTGAACAGTCTCTTTTGCATCCTTAGCGATCTTGCCGTTAGCAGGAAGCGCCTTCTTCATGATCCGACTAATGTTAGCGATCGGAAGATACCTATCCTGTTCACGCACGTTCGATTTGGGACTTTGGTCGCCGCTCTCGTGGCTTCCACCGCCTGGACTCGCCGGTGCCTCGGAAGCCATTTCCAAAACCCTAACCACCACCATCCACCGACAAAGAAAACAAAGATTAAAATCATCATAATCATCATCAAATTAAACCACATGGCAAGCTAAAACCCTCCGGCAGAGAGAAGACTAGAGAGATAAAGAGAGACAAGTAAAAAGAGAGACATGAAAGAGAGAGAGAGGGAAGAGGTAGTTAAGTTGTTAGAAAAAGAACCTGGTGGAGCGAGTGAGGGAGAGTTGTGATTTGTAAAAGGGCGCGAGAGAGGGAGAGGCTTTAGATGGAGAGGATTGGAGAAGAAAGAGAGGGGATCGGACGCTGGAGAAGAGAGCAGAAAGGAGACGACTTAGATGTAATAATGGAGTTTATCAACACCGTTGGTTTCGTTCCCCTCTCCAAGTTATTTTGTTTGTTTTTTTTTCAATTAATTTTCTTTTACGGGGTTTCCTGTATTTGTTGTTTCTTTCCATTCGTACCTGGAACCGCCTTATTAGCCCACGTGTCTTGACTAACAACGAGATAAGCACTTAGTTCTCCTCTCCAAAATAGACGATAAGTCGTTTGTTTATAGTATTCATGAACGCCAAGTCGTTTCTCTTTACAGTAACTTTCAATCATTATTTATAGAATGTTTAAAATTTAATCAATTGATACGTATCATCGCATTACATGCAGAAATAGTATAGTTATAAATTATTAGGTAAATAAGCTCTCTCTTTAAGGAAATTACCAATTAGATTAACGCCAAGTAATTACGTGGATTAAAAGCAAATCAAGAACAATTAAAGGATTTAATTTAACTTAATTTAAAAATTACACCACCAGTACCGCCTTTTAGCTGCCATTGAAATGACACAACACACAGCCCGGCAACGTAGTCAACAAACGTACTGTTGATGCCTGACTATTAAAAGCCGATGGCCCAATTCAGCGAACGAGATTGAAAGATGCGGGTTGCGTAAATAATATGTACTAGACCTGCCAAGCTCCGTATAACACGTCCAGGTCCTCCAGGAAACAATTTCTGTCGGCTTGCAAAACTCCAATCCTGTTTATCTCTAAACGAGTACAATATTTACCCAGCTTGTTTCATCCTCTTCCTCATTTCTGTTCAAAGTTCTACTTTACCAGGTTCCTTCCTTGACTTACATTAGGCAACTTGATTCTCATTCAAGCTACATAGTTTTAGCTACAACAAAGTATGCGACCACAAAATGAAGGGAAAAAAGGGAATTATGTGCAAGCACTTGAACAAAGACTATCGAGCGGTTGGTCGAGCGATAGAATCGTCCAAGGACAAGTAATTTTCAGCTCCTAAATCCATTGAACCGATATTGAGAGAAGAATGAGCAGAAATTCTTGACATGTCATCCGAGTTACCATCTCTTAAGGTTGTGGCTTCCCTTTCGATTAAGATAGCATCTTGAATATCTTTGAGAACTTCTGAGATTGACGGCCTCATGTCTCCATGAGGCATGACACACATTAGAGCTTTTTCTGCAATTTTCCACATTGACTGGATGTCATATTCGTTGCCTAGAGAGGGATCGATGATTCCTTGAATGTCGCCACTCTCAATGTGTAACTTTGCCTGTTGCATAGTAATTAAAGACAAGACACGTTAACAAAATGCTTATGTTTAGAAGGAGCAAGGGCGAAGATGCTTGAGCAACATAGGTCCACTCTGAACATTGTGTTGACAACACATTTTAAAATTGTATCGATGCTTTAAATATTTTCACAATTGCAACAGAGTTAACTATTTCATTTCAGACAGCAGGGTGTATATAGTTGAGAGTTTGAGAAGGGAAATCCTCTGACTCTGAAAGTAAACTAACCGGGACTAGTGGTAAAAGCTCTCGACTTCAACAAATAGGCCATTGGTCCAACCCCATTAGGGCCACATACTTGGAATATTATATCCCACAAGTTTCGTGACCATACCAAAATAGTGGGAGTAGCCCAAACTTAGAGCATGATGACAACTATGAAAGATTGAGAGATTTTCTGGGTTTTTTTTTTTTTCTTTTTGAAAAAAGTAAATGAACGAGCCAGACTTACCCATTGGACGATGTTGCGGCAATTAACACCAAAGCTTTCACTAGATATGGCTTCCTTACCAGAGATTAGTTCCAAAAGAATGACGCCAAAACTATAAACATCACTCTTATCTGTTAACTGCTGGGAGATATAATACCTACATTTCATGAAAAGGCAAATTTTAATAATTGAATAGAGCCAATCATGTCAAATAAAAATACTAGAAAAGTGACTATCAGCACTATTTTGACCAAGGCCCTTATTGTAGTTGCAGGAATCATTAATCATTAACTTAAGGGAAATAGACATGGGTGTTGCAAAGATATTTGTTGCTGAATGTGCTTAAATGAATCTTGCCATCGAATAAGAGTCCTCAGAAGCAACAGCAATGTTACCACCTTAAAGCTATAAGCCTACAACTATCTGTTTGTCTGTTCATAAGCACATACCTTGTCTTGAAGCCACTAACACCACAAGCAAAATGTATTCAAGATTTTAATTATAAAATTATACCACAAACAGCAGCAACTGTGATGTAGAACAGGAAACCAATCAAAAGAGGAATCAAAATTTAAATAAAATAATCTAAAATTTCCTAAATAAAATAGATTGAATAAACATGATTAAAATTTGAATTTTTTATTATAATATGGGATCCTAAAATCTTTGATAGGTCCTACATCAAACTGTCAACTCAAATCAATGATAATATTTAACAAGATATCAAATACAAAAAAATGGGTTTAATTGATAAGAGCCTTACTCAGGATCCAGATACCCTACAGTGCCTCGTACTACACTGGAGACATGAGAGGTTCCATCTACGGCAAGTTTTGAAAGACCAAAATCTGAAACCTTTGCTCTCATGTGTTTATCAAGAAGAATATTGCTGCTTTTTAAATCTCTGTGGATAACAGCCGGAACACAGCCTGTATGAAGGTATTCAATTCCTGAATACAAACATGAACACATGATTAAATTTAATTATTCAGCTATCCTTGAGACTTCTCAGTAGCTACAAAAGATTTAATCCTAAGATTAGAACCGACCTTTTGCAGCATCTTCTGCAATCTCAAGGCGTTTGATCCAGTTAATGCTTCGCTCACCTGTCAATGCACCTACCAAATTTATGCACAGGTGACTCCTCAAGCTTAAAATGCTTAAATCCAAAAAACTCAAGAACATACCATAAAGATGTTCCTTCAAGGTTCCATTTTGCATGTACTCGTAAACAAGCATACTTCTTCCTTCCTCCTGACAGTATCCAAGAAATTGTACTAGGTTCCTGTGATGTATCCTTGAAAGAAGAATCACCTATTCCACATATAAGTAGGTGACAAGAAACAGATTTTCAGCTTCTAATCAGTAGCTCAACATTCTACCATTTAATATAGCAATCATTTCTTTAAAATGCAAAAGCTTATTAAAAGAAATTTCTAGCCAGTAATGATATCAGAGCAATTTATTCCCCTCAAAATGGGGCACATAAATTTAGAAGAATAGCTGTATTTCCATTGCCATAATTTGAATTCTATTTTTCAGGAAAATACAGTCTAACTTGGCTTATCAAAAGCAAAGGTACCTAACAATATAAACATATGAATCAAAGCAGGCATAACCAAGCTCAGTGTCAACAATGACAAAAAAATTCAATTATAAAAAGGGGTTCAGTAATGTGAAAAGTTACCTCATTTGAAAATTCTCGTTTTCCTTGGTAGGAATTACTGGTTAGAACTTTGACAGCAATTTCCTTTCCATCTTTCATTTTCCCATAGTATACGATTCCAAAACCCCCAGAACCAATTTTCTTCTCAAGCTTGTCTGTAGCATCTTCAATATCTGATAATGTGAAGCAATGTGCAGCTTCTGAGGGAGCATCACTCAAGGTAGAAACTGGCCTTTGAATAGGCAGGGGTCGCCGAAGTTGGTCTAAAGGAAATTAATACAAATTAACTACATAGAGCAGACTGAGATACCCGACACTTCAAAATTGTTTGAAACTTACCTTGATTATGACGGCTTTTATTCCCTTTGTGCATGAATAGGCAAGATAAAACAGTAGCTATTAGCAGAATAAATGCTCCAACTGATGAACCAACGCCAATATATAGGTGCTTAGTTTTTCTGGCCCCTTCATGAAGATTAATGTTTCCGGAATAACTGTTGGGAAAAATAAAGCATCAGAATGCACTGAACTTAACTAGATGGAAGTGAGTACTACATATATTTGTTAAAATGCAAGCATGCTGTCGATGATATACAAGTTCACCCTGCAAGGGTGCATGATACTTCACTCATAAAACAAGCACACCACAATTTCATAACATTTTTACCCACAGCAAGGGAATCCTAAGCAATTCTTCACTTTAAAACTGATACTCACTTGAAGATCAAGTTTTTGTCCTGGAGAACAGAAGGTACTTTTCCAGACAACATATTATTCTGCAAATACCTGCAACCAGCAAATACTTCAAGATGTGCAACCTTCTTCTAGGAAGCAATACTGGAAACACTCTCTTATAGTTGAAATAAAAGAAACAATTAAACATATCAAACAAATTTAATAGCATAATTTAGGTTTTCATTGCTTTCTAGAAAAGTAGGAAAACATATTACAAATTTCCACAAGATATTATAATGGCCTTCAACTAATTAGTAATCGATATCCATTACCAAAGTTCTTGTAACTTACAATTCCCTCAAATTTGGTAGGTTCCCCAAAGTTGAAGGCAGCTCACCCCTCAACTGATTGTTCTCAAGATGACTACATTAGGAAAAAGATGTTAGTTAATGGCTAGCTTAATAATTCAATAGGAACATTATTGAGATAACAAGTGAACAGAATTTACATAATCTTCAAATTTGTGCATCCACTAAAATCAGGTATTGGACCAGTCAGTGAATTCCCATCAAGCCATCTATGACCGTAAAACAAAAGGATAACGATAATACCATGAGCCTCAGTTTTGTGAAGTGAACATGTAAATATAACTTCCATACTCAAAAAAACAATGCAGTTTGTAACTTACAATTCAACTAAATTGCTCAATTTGGATAACTCTGCAGGAATGTTCCCAGTCAAATTCTTGCTAGATAAGTGGCTGACCACCATATAGAAAAAATATTTGTGTGAGTGTCATTTCTTTTCAGATAGATATGGCACTAGACTAAGACATCAAGAGAGCAGGGAAGTAATATAAATGACATAAAACCTCAGTAGCATTGAATCATTACATTACAGTTATACTTGGTTGTGGATCTGAGTTACACTGCACCCATGACCATGGAACAGGTAGGCAAGGGTCACCACCTTCTTGAGCCCAGTCAGCTGATGAGAAAGGTGAAATTACACTTGCAATAACAGCTCCTGCAAGTCAAACATGCTGTGATCAGAGCTTAAAAGAGACAATCATGTGTCTTGTACCAAAATAACAAGAAAAAGGAAGAAGAAGTTCGATAGTTAAGCCAATCGAGTGGTAGCTGTAATTCAAAATAGAAGTTTAAACCAAGGAGAGCATTTGAGTGATCTGAATATACACGAAGAAGCCATCAGTTTACTCACCATCTATAGAACCGTCATTTCGCTCCAGATACTTGTTTATCTCCATAGCATTTAGAAGTGGTCCTCTAGAAGAATCAGATGTCTTCCCAAATCTAAAGGACAAGACAAAGGGGAGAGAAATGTTAGGGTATCCAGGCTGGTAGACACGATATTTCCCATGAGCATTTTCTTGGATATTAACGATAGCTTTGCTTATGTCAGGCTGGCCTGGAAGCACCAGCCTAAATTTCCTGGACTCATCAGGATCCAAATCTTCAATTTCAGCAAAGTAAGAGAAGGCCCAACCATAGCCAGGAAAACCATCCAAATTCAACCTATAAGTTAATGATCCATTTGTACCAACTACAGCAGTCTGCATCACTTTTTCAGGTGGCATTAAAACACTGGTAATGTCAATCGGCATTTTGGTTGAAACTTTCACTGTGCCAGCAGCAACATCAACAAGGTAATTTGCTTTCTTCAGAGAATCAGATTCCCATATTCTATCAAATGGATCATCAGGATACCTGAAATTACAGAGAAAATATATCCTCTTTTCTTATAACAAAATTATCTTGGAATACCAGAGCTCCACAAATACTAAATATCAGTTAAACTTTAAAATCGTAAGGGTTGAAATAGCAGGATTTTACAGTCTTAAATAACTATTTCTATTTCTTTTTTTTTTTTTAATTTTTAATATCTATGTTCAATTACCATAGTTGGATAACAAAGAAAATAACTTTATTCACTTTTCCTTTTTTCTTTATTCAATATTTGCGTTTCATTACCAGTTACTTAAACAAACATACAATAAACTTAAACATGAAAAATGAGACTGTATATCATTCTTCAGATAGCAGATGCATACCTAATGGGAGCTTCACTATTTGCACCAAAATTTATTCTAGCAGAAACACTTAGATAAAAGTGGTCTTCAAATGGCGTATAGTAAACTGAGCCATTGAATTGTCGAAGCTCAAGGGTAGAAATGAATGGTTGTCCGGTTGTAGCATTTGATAAACACACATCGATTGTAGGACTTGAAGCCAAAAATATAAGTTCTTGCACCTCGATAGTAGTAGTGTCCGAAATGACAATAGTAGACCAATGAGTAGCCCCAAGGGATATGTCAAATTTTGGATAGACATTATTGTTGTCAAAATTACCATACAGAAATGTTGCTCTTATAAGATACCTTGTCCTTGTAATAACATCAAGCTTGTAACAGTACTTCCTAGAATCAGCAGGAAAATGTCTAAGTGTCAAGTATTGCAGCCTAGTCTCATTTGCAACAGAAATATTAGTTGTTTCTCCAAATAAAAAGTGATCATCAGGAGTCCACTGAAGTCCTAGTTCATCAGTGAAATTTCCCTTACCCCCACAATCCAAACTGACAAAACCTGTTTCAAATTTTCAAATGTGTTAGTAATACTAGTGTTGGACAAATGCAAAATTTTGAAGATCTAATTTTCAGACACTGGTACCACATTTTATTCAGAAACTACTTTTGCCGATTATACTAGAGTTACAAATCACACGAGAGAGGAAGAATAAAAATATCCTCAGAAAGAAGATAATGATAAAGTAGTGTGAAAAACCTCGATAGTTATCTACATATACGTTTTCGGAGATATGAAAATTAGCACAGACCACTTAAAAACATAGCTTATTAGTGAACATCAGCCAAAATCAAGCTTTGAGGACAGAAAAAGCATTGAGCATACCTAAGTTTGACCAATATAGGTCACCAGAAAGCATATATATTGAAGACTAAAACATCGATCATGTCTTTATCTTCTTCCGATGATTACCAACTAATCAAACAATATTAATATTGCAAAATGCACATTTAAGAAAAGGAAATACAAGAGACGGATCTCCTTCCCTTTTTTTTTTTTTTTTTTGGGGTTGATGAAGAACAGTCTAGAACATAAGGCTACCTAAATCAAGTTGGCTTCCAGCTACTTTGCAAGCGTGAATGGCATCCCTACTTTCCTTGTAACAGATAATAATTATTTGCAAATTATACCTCTCTTGAGAAAAAAATCATTAAAATCCTGTTATATGTATTAACATATGGAGAAAAAAGACTCCAGTGCAAAAAGGAGGAACACCTTATGCACCTCCTTTATGTCAGTTTAATTTTAATAAAACAAAAATTCTAAAATGCACTAGAATGGTAGCTATATTTTGACCTGCTGCACAACAGGGCAAGCAATTATCGCAAAACCAAGAGAGTGGGCAATTGGAAAGGGAGAAGGGATTCAAAAACACTCAGCAATTTGATGGCTCAGCGGTCCAATGAAGGCTTAGGTTGCCCAAAACCACAAATTCCAACTAAGCTACATGACCAAAAAAACTAAATTTATTCAGACTCGGCCTATAAATTTATCAAATTCTGATTTCTAGTGTCCTTGCAGCAACCATCACCAGTTAATTGAGCTATAATATGACAGTTCTTGTAGGGTCCAGATTATAATGACAACAATATGCAGCATTTTCCAGTTTCTAAATCTGCACCAGGTTCAAGTTCGTGATAAAACAATTGTAACCTAAGCGAAGGCGCTTGGGCAATACAAAGCTAAAACCATAAGTTTCAGTATTTAGATAGTTACTATCGCAGCTTCTGCCGTTAATTTTTTTGGCTATTAATTGCACATTACGGGACGAAGTGATATAAGAAAAATTCTCCATGGCTTGTCAACAAGAACAAGACAAACTAGACCAATAAAATTACTGTCTTCGTCAAAAGTCAGAAACTTCTACAACAGTTTGTATCAATAGCCGGAAACAAACAAAAATATAAAATAATACCAGCAAGATTAGCTCAAAATCTGTATGGACACAAAACAAATCCTGAATTTCAACCAAAAAAAATTCCCGAGTCATGCATATTTGAAAATTAATAAGAAAAAGAAAGACGGAATGAAGCATAACAATAACAGATTTACAATGAAACGAAAACGAAAAAAAAATGATAGAAATGAACGCCGTTGTTCACAGAAAAACGAATACTTATTCATATATACGTATACACACACACACGCACGCACACCTGGCCTCTGTGCTGCAGAGTTATTGAAGAGGAGAAGAACATCAAATATCAGAAACACTAAGAAGAGTGTCTCCATCTCGTGTCGCCAACTGATACACTTCGGGAGCTGGCGAAATAGAAAGCAGCAAAGAAACCTAAAAAGTAAATTCTCTGAACGGAAAGAATATAAAGCAACAGCCAGAAACGGCCCCCTGCTGCCACTGTGAATGAGACTAAAAACTCCACCCTTCAGGCTTCATCTACATTCATTGCAAATTCAGAAATTAAAAAAAATATACAGTAGCAGCAGAGAAAATGAGATGAAGTTATGAGTTTTGGAGAGATTCTGTAGGATGATTCGCTATTCGCTCTTCTACTTTCTTTTTGTGTGTCTTTCATAGGGGAGTGAGAGGGGAAGGGACTGTGAGTCAGAGGGTAGGTCCCACTATAGAGTAACAAACAAGCTGGAGTCTTCGTGGATTTTGATCAAAATCGAAGGGATGAGAGTCGATCATCAAAGGATAAGTGAGAATGTTGTTGTGGATCCCACCACAAGCTTTCGCAGTCGAACGATCTCACATCAGACTCCGTCCCGTTCTTGATTCTGTTTTTGGTTTTAAACAAAGTAAAAAGCTTCAACCTTTGTCCATCACTGTTTACAACTTTAGCTTCCGTTATCACCTAAACAGATTAGGGCGAGTGCAGCACACGCTCTATAACGTTCACCAAGAGGGCTCTTCTTTTTTTTCTTTTTTTCTTTTTTAACTATCTCACTTAGGATATTTGCCTTCATTCGTAAACATAGTACATGAATTATCATTAGCAATTTCTTTTTTAAATAAAATGAATCTTATAAAAAGCAATTTAATACATTCTATGATCCTTTAAGATTTAATATAATTTAAATTGAGTTAAATTTGATTCATGATAATTTCGATCCTAACAAAAAATCAAGTATTTTTTTATTTATTTTTAAGTGTAACTGAAATTTGTTTTTAAAATTTAAATTTTTAATTTCAGGTGGATTTTACTGTCAACGTTATGCAAAAAAAAATTATTGATTTGCGTGGATTTTCATGATCATAATCTTACTGCAAGGGTGATTAAGTACTTCCCTTTAATTACATAAGTATAAAGGGGTTAAATGTAATTTTCCAAAATGAAGGGGTCAGTCGAAAAATTCCTTACATAAATTAAACTAGTAGCCGTAGAATCATGGTACTACTGACATGGAAGACTAGACTAAATGAAAGTTGATATGGTCAAAATTATATAAAAGTTTATTCAATAAATTATGTATATTCGATATTAAAAATAATTTTTATTAAAATTTAAAAATTAGTATTTTAAGTAAATTTTTATATATAAATAATTATTATTTTTACTTAATGATAACAAAAAAATGTTATGATTTTATTTTATTTAAATATTTTTAATAAACTAAACTAAACTAAATTTATTAAATAAAATAAGAATAAATTATTAATTTAAACTTTAAAAATATTATAATATTTTTATTATTTAATAAACGAAATATAATAATATTTTGTTATCTCATGTCAAACTAAATTACATATTTATAAAATAAATTATTTGGGGGCTTGAAAATCATACTGACAAATTGCTGGTGGAATTTACCAAAAAAATTTTCTGAAAATGAAAGTGGTATGACGCCGTACAACTTTTAGATGCTACGAGCACGTGCAGGTGCATGTGCATGTGCATGTGCATTTGACAGAGTCTGGGCCCAAGGTTTTTCAATTATCAACTTTAATTATTAACCCCGGAAACCCACAGTCAAAGTCAATCGGTCCGATGCTAATTGGAAAAGGGCGAAAGACTATTTCCAGCAGAAATTATAAATTCTCGCCCACTGACCACTGGAAAATAGAATTTTTTTATTTGTATTAATTGATCAATTTTAATTGATTAAATAAATTAAATTTAAAAATTATAATTATTTAAACTCATAATCATAAATTAAATAAATCAAAGATTATTAATTTTATCCTATCATTATCACTAAATCAAATATTTGAGATTAATAAAAATATTATTTTCAATGATTGAAAAAAATAGTAATTTCACTCGAAATGCACCTCTTGGGACTTTAATTTTGCAGCTGAAAGTCCACTTCAAATTATAATGACCGAACGAGAAGGTCCTCTTTGAACAAATTCAGAGCACAAATTTTTTTCAAACTGACCCAACTTTTGAATATTCTAATAATTGGGCATTGAAAGATTTGCAGGATTAATGTGTATTTAAGTTTGGATTTCAACAAAAAAAAGAAGCCAGACCCACACAGATATTCAAACTTTATTTTTGGAACTTTGCAGCCAGATAAGACGTCTTTTATTTTGGTGGGAATTATTTTAGGGTTTCCTTTTAACAAAGTTACAGCTTTGTCTAGACTTTTAAAAAAGGAAAGCGATTTCTTCAGGTTTTTTTAATGCTTTCTTCGGCATTTTTTCTTTATACAATGAGGACGATGGACTTTGAGTGGAATCAAATGTTCTATACAGATAGATGTTAGTGCATGATTGACAGATAAATAAATGTATCATGCAATTGGGCTTTTCTTAAAGACTAAGTTTAGGAAGGATGTCGTGGGGCGGTGGTTCAAGAGTTTTCGTTTTAAACATGACAACCTCAAAACGACTAAAAAATATATTAATATTTATTAATAATAAATAATATTTTACCTTTAAAATATATTAAATACGATCTCAATATGATCATCACGATTTTGACATTAATTTTAATTGTAATAGGTATAATTAAGAATTTAAAATTAGTTAAATTTCTGATGGATTGAAATGTTTAAATAAACAACATTACAAGTTTATATAATGAGATATTATTATTAATATCTGAATATTAATATTTTTAATTATTAAAAACCTATTAATTTAGTTTTTTTGGATAGAATTATATAATATGAAAAACATATTTCAAGCTTTTATATTTATTAAAATTAATTACTGTTTTATTTATTCTCATTATAGTGAGATAAGATATGAGGTTCTTTCATTGTGTATATTTTAAAGCCCAACTCTAGCCACCCGAAGAACATTAGAGCCCAAGCCTGACCATGCAAACTAGAAGTACATTGGATTTGGTTATACACAGAGGTGGGCAATCAGGTGAGATAAACAATCATAGGAATCTCGGGGCAATATCTAATGGGTTGAATGACAACTAGGGATGGATTCGAATTGAATTGAATTTGAATATCTTTTTACTTAAGTTTAACTCGAACAAAAAATAGTTTAGTTTGAGTGCGACTCTTAATTTTGTGAGCCAAAGTTATGAGTGATTCAAGTAAGAATGATTTATCTCAAATTTGGTTTGATTTTAGTTCGAATTTATAGATTGAATCTAAGACTCAAATTTGTGGTTTGGATTTATAGTTTAAAATTGTGATTCATTAAAAAATGACGTTGTTTTATTTAATAATAGGTATTTTAATAATTAATTAACTTAATTCAAATTAAGTCATGAGTCAAGTTCGAATAAAATCGAATCATCCATTTGGCTCACAAGTTAGACCAAACCAAACTCTCTTTAATTTGATTGTAAAAACGAATTGAACACTTTAATTTAAACTCAATTTGAATTCGAATTAAGTAAATTTGAGTTAAGCCAGTTCGGTTTGAGTCCAACCCTTATGACAACAAAGTTAGTAGCTTTGCTAATTTGGATGCAATTGTTGACCATTCGGATTATTCTCACAGATGGGATTAGGAAGCCACTTAGAAAACTATGGTAGTAAACTACCTTCGTATTACAGTGTTGCTTCACATATGGGATTAGGAAACTACTCGGAAAGATTCATTGACATCACCATCCGGTTTGATTAAGTTGTTGAGCAAAAATGATCAACAATATAATTCTGTTAAAATCCCAAGACATTTCAAAGAATCAGAAAGCAGGCAATCTAGGTTCTCATTTGCTAGACAAGATGATTTCTCCAATTGCATATCTAACATGGAGCAATCTGTTCCTGATATCAGGCATTCACCCAATAAATGTCATACCTCAAATGATTTGATGAAAAATCAAGGATTTTTGCACAGATGAGTATCAGAATATCTTTTCATTGAGCAGCTCTATGGAATCTGAGAATTTTCCTGATTGTCATTCCTTTATGTCTTCTTCTGGTAGTATCATTTTACTTCTTCCTATTTTGTTTTCTTAAGTATTTCCTTTTTCCAGTTAAGTGCTATTCTATTGAATGTCAATGGCACTTACTGAAATAATTTTTAAGTAGCTGTAAGAAAGAAATATGCATGTTATGTTGAGTATTGGTTGGATCTTCGCATGAAGTGTTACGTGATTTCTATTTTTGTATAGCTGGTCAACTGAAGTTTGTTTCAATTTCTTCCCTTTCTCCCCTGGCAGTATTTGTTATATTGGTGTTTTATATATTTAATTCTTTAAGATTCTTCCTGAAATTCTTCTCTCCATTGCCTTTTTAACAGTTTCAAATGCTCCAACTTCAGCCCCTCCAGGATTTGCAGTACTGACTAGGGCAACCCTTCCAGGTTTTTCTTCTCATGGAAGGGGAACAATACACAAGACTTTTTGACAGTTCTGGTTTGGCTTTCCTTCTCTTTCTAGGAAAGAGGATATCTTGTTTGTTACCTCTAATATTCCTGTACTGTTGCATCTATTTGCAGTGAGTATGAATTAGGTGCTACAAACCTCTGCACAACCAGTTAAAAGCAGTGGCAGAAATGGGGATGCTGCATATATTGATCCTCAATTATGGAAGTTAGTTAAGGGATACATGCAACCGGGATAAATAAGGTAGGCTCTGAAATGAGGCAAATTTCATCTCCGGAGCTCAATGCTTTTGACCATGATGCAAGGCTTCAACTGCTGATGGGACAATCAATTTCAGAGTATCATAATCTAAGGTTTTCAAACCATTTGGTAAACAGATTTGATTTGGCAAATAATAAATTTTCTCCCCCAAATGATACGTGCATCATTTCACCGGTTATTTATGATCAATCTCAATCTAACAATCCATCTTCATTTGTGCAATTGATGCCCAGCACTTACGAAATGCACACTTGTGACCATTTGCGTGGTTGGAATGGGGTTAAGAGCATTTGTGATGTAGGTGTGTCAGATTTCAACACAAATTCGGGAGTTCAATATGGCAATTTTATTCCCAGTTATGAGGATCTAAAATGCCAGATTTCCAGTCCTAGTAATCTGTAAAGGAAAGGATTTCTGATGTGATTTTTGGAACTGAAACCCCACTGAACGCTTTGAGGGAATAACAAATGTGAGCAAGTGACTTGGTTGGCTTCCTTTGTCTTTCGCAAATCATGGTCCCCTGATCCTATACATCAGTTTTCCAGTTAACACATATCCAGTAACAGCCATCAAGAAGCAACCTTTCTCCATTTTGTGTCAGGAAGTCACATTTTATCTGAAATGAAGGAATTAGGTTATCATGCTGATACACTAAACACTGGAAGCTGCAGTTGGTATACGTGCTTACGAGAGTGGCAAGCTCTGAGGACCAATTCAGCTCTCAAATTCATCCCATGTGAGCTTTAACTCTAACCTAGTAAATATACCTTTAGCAAACTGTTAATTATTTTGCTTATGCGGAGGTATGATATTAAGAATAAAAAGAACTTGGGTTTGTGAATAATACATATATGCACAGTACAAAATCTTGGTGTTTACGTTGCTTGTTTACAGGTGAGCTGCTCAAATATTAGATGCCCTTTGAAATCAAACATTAATGAAAAAGGCTTTTCCCTTCTGACTTGGGGCAAGAACAAACTTGAGCTGGGTCTGGTAAAGAGTTTCTTTCAGTGGTCATAATTTTCTGTTGCAATCTGAACATATTAATGGCATCCTGGTTTCATTCCGATGTTACTTGGGGAAATAGATACCTTGAGAATCATCATTTAAATTGTGAAAAAAAAAAAAAAATCATCTTAAAACTGTTAATTCCTGTTTCGTCAGATCAGATTTATTTCTCCCACTAGGTTAAGATCAGTTTTTATGAAAACTTGGAAAAATAAATAAATAATCATTTAACCATCAACATTTACTGATTCAAAAATTTCATCCCACAGAGAATCATGGAAACTAGTTTTTTTTTTTTTTTTTATACAAAATCAGATCTAAACCGAACAAAATTTCAATCATATATTATCATTTAAAATCAAAAATTTAATCTTAAAATAATTCTTCCATGATTTAATCCCTTGCCCTTGTAATAAAAAAGCTAAACAAGTTGCTATCCAGATGCCATGGAAACCATATTGTTGAGGTCAAATTGAAAACGACAGAAACTGGAGTCATTAATCACCAGACTGAGACGGAGAGGTTGAACCACTGTAGTATTCGACGTATTCAAAATATATGCTACAGAAATAGAAAAAGAAAGGGCAGTATTGAAACCTTGTTTCCCTTAATGAAAAGGGGCAAGTCACAAGACATTGATGATTTACTGGTAGATTCACATTACAGTGAAGTACCAATCAAGTATTCAGGGGATCGCAATATGGTTGAGGGAAGGGCCTAGCCAACCCACCAATGTGTGAAGACAAAAGCCTATGAAAGTTAAGAATAGTGGGAATTATCGTGAGGCTTTCATCGTCCTGATGCTCAAACAGTTGAACAATAATGGCACTATATGTTTGTTCTCAGCTTAGCCTTCTTTCTCCCCTAAATTATTGCATTTTCCCTATTCCAGTCCTTTTCAATCAAGCCTAATCTTCCCACTTTCACCCAAAAACTTACCCGTCACCTTTTTTCATCATCCCGTCCAACTTGCTTGTTTTGTCAATTTTTTAATTACTGTGGTGCTGCAAAATTTTCTGGGCAAGGACGCAACGAACAGTAAAGCTAAATAAAGCTAGAACGAGAGGACCCATGATGATGGTGGGGTTGGATTTGGCGCGTGATTAAGAGTGCAACAGTGCGTGATTTTATGGATAAACTAAATTTTTTAATGTTTTCGTTGCTTCAATTATTACAAAACCAGAGACCAAAGGGTTTGATTTCATAGGATCATTAATGGAAGCATTACTGGTTTTAGCCGACGTGAAAATGAATGAAATGAAAGAGACTGAACAGAATGAGTTGTCTTCTCAAGTGAGGGCCCACCTTTGCAGCTCAATCATCCATGACCAATAAAGCTGTCATCCAGCACAGACGCAGACAGATTCATTCATGGTATTTTTCCTAGTATTTTTATTATCATATAAGTGTGCTCAGATGAAAAGACGTATGATGAAGAGGAGAACATGTAGAATACATGTACTGGCACTATATTACATTAGATGCATCAGATTAATGGGGCTCGTAATTTCTTTTTCTCTTTGATCTTTGGTACAGAAAATCTTGCAGGGCCTTTGACAGAGATGCGCATGGTATATATATATATATATATCCAGTCCAGAAAATCACAGACAATAGGCATAAGTTGAATGCTACAGAGAGCATTTCAACGCTCTCTTATAAGAGTTTAATCAAAACCCCACGTACAATAGAACTCTCATGAAATGGGTTCAATGCAAAGTCCTGAAGGGCTCATGGGGAGCCCCCTGAAAGAAATAAATTGCCGAGATGAAGAGTTCCCAGTTGGCGTTTTTGAAAAGCCCGGAAAAATCAAAGTTTTTACTATTCTCACGAACAAGTACATTGGACTTTTGGGTTTGCTTTTACATTTGATGGGGAAGATGAAACTTTTCAGCTTTTGGAGCTGGTGGTACCAGGCCTGCCTCATTCAATCCGAGAAAAAGCCGAGGATTGCGGAATTTAGTAGAAGGGACCTTGGCAGGAAGCTCCATGAGTTGGACACCTGGAAGACTAGTGGCAGGGCTACAAGACAAAAGGTCGATTAAAGTGTTTTTGACATCTTACTTTCGATTGATTGTTTTATTATGGTAAGTGCTTTTCTCAGGAAAGAAATATCTGCACTTTCACCCAATAGATCATTAAACATCCATTAATCTTTCCTAGGATTTTCATATATTATTGTCATCATAATGTGTCCCCGTTTTTTGCTTCAGAATTTTGTAATGTTATAGGTTTTGTCATAAAAGTTCAACTCTTACCACTTTCTCTCAGTGGAAGAAAATTTTCTTGACTATATTGAAGTCCCTGGATCGGTTCACTTTACATAACAAATTATGGAAGCTTCGGCTTTAGCTCTTTGAATGAGAATGGCTAGTTTTTCATTTCAAAATGCTATTCATTAAAGAGCTGAAAGACATTCAAAACTTAACACACTGGATTCCTAACCAGATTCACTACATAATATAATATTAGGAAGTTCAACTATTACAAGCTGTTTCAGAACTTAGTCTTACAACTAGACTTCTTGCAAACCAATTTTTTCTGCTCTTTGCAGCTGCTTTTCCTTTCCTGAGAGCCTTGGCAACAGAGATTTGCTGAGCTCAAACATGTCTCAGAGTGGAGAGTGCTTCTTCCTAATTCAACCAGATTAAATTAAAGTTCAGACAGAATAACATTAAGTAGAAGTTACATTAGATCTAACAACAACTCTTGCTTTTCATTTGTTCTACAACTCAGCCCCTGTGATGGAAACGAGCGGGATTATCGTGAGGGATGTGGCGGGGGATGCAGGCGATGTTGGTGGGGGCGACGTTGGTGCTTGAAAGAGAACGGAGGTGGCGAAGAGACACTGAATTTGGATAGTCAAATTGATTAGCGGCAGCTGAAGGTACAGTGAATTTTGTAGACGAGAATCCTGATGATGCTGCAGTAGAGAAGATTGGCACACATAGGGGTCCCCTGTAAGTGGCCTCAGATTGCCATGCCGGTGTGAGATTCCTCTTCTCTATTGCTTTTTCCTGTAAACAAAGAAGATGAACCAACAACAATGTGAGAGAAGTGTGGAAGGTGTACATCAGCAAAAAACATATTTAAAAAATTCGGAAATTGACTCCATATTTAGTCAAGCATGCAAGTCCAAATCCATCATGATCAAATGAATAGACAGTGAAATCACCTGTCTAACTACAAAGGAAGAGGAATATCCACCATTCCAGGTAGAGGGGTTCCCAATAACAGTCCCATTCTGTGATATAACCTTCATTCTTTCTGGCACGAAACTCCCAATCTATCAAGTACAATAAAAGCATAATAATTAAATTCAATAAAGGGTCTTGTAATCCATGTAATTCAACATTTAGGATAAGTTAAAATGTCCACATCAACATTACCCGAGCTCCCAAATCTATATGCATCTCATTCCATCCATTTTGATTCAGAGACCTATATGGATTGTTCTTCTGCTTCTGGCCCCCGGGCGAATGAGAGGGAGCAATCCCCAAATTCAAATCAAGATTCTCATTGACCACTGTATCAGAAATCATTGAGAGTTCCCATTAAAGCTCTACTAATACAAAATCAAAACCAAACTATTAGCCACTAAAACCAAGTAATACCAGCGCCAGTGTCAACAACCATCTCCCCCTCATACAAGCTGGGGGAAAAGTTGGTGACAGCATCATTTCCACTGAATTTCAAGGCTGCCCTGTCATAAGCCCTGGTTTCCATACTAATCAATATCAGTTCATTAGAAAGTAAAATTTAGACATAGACCACATAGGAAGACTGATTTTAAAAAGATCTGGACCTTGCTGCTTCAACCTCAGTGTCAAACAGCCCAAGATATACATACCTGCAAAGCAAGAGAAGATTTCCGAATTCTTAGTTCATTTGACAACTGAAACAACTTCCAATATGATTAAAAAAAAAAAAGCTAAATCATGAATTAAACATAACTAGTGAGATCGATCAATAAGAGTAGATTATAGTGAAGAGTTTCTTACTTCCTACCCAGAAACTGCCCCATTCGAGCTTCCCATCGGCCGCACTTGTGCAGGGTCACTCCCCTGTACTTCGACGATCCTCTTGAAAAACCATTGCTATTGCGGCGCAGCACATTCACAAATTCTTCCTTTGAATAAGAACTCATCTGCAAAAAAGGAAAAATCAAGCAAACAGAGATAAATTTTAAAATTTAATTTGATCTTTAATTAACCATTTATATAACAGTGTAAATTCAGATCTCCAACGTACCGATTCAATTTCTTCACTGTAATCACTGATATCAAAGTTTATATCGGCATCAACACCACGAAACTTGATTGCCGCTCGATCATATGCCCTAAATCATAAGGAAAAATTTTCTCCGCTATGGCATCATAATCATACGAAAAATATTCTGGATAGAAAGCATTTGAAAGATTATATACCTTGCCGCAGTAAGAGCCGTGTCAAAACCTCCTGCAAAAATTTAAACTTTGGTATCAGAAACAGTATAAACAGACCAGCTTTTAACCAACTGACAAGATTCAAAACGCAAAGTAAATAGACCAGCAAACTAACCAAGGTAGACTTGCTTTCCACAATCCCTGCAAAATATTGAACAAAGAAAAATCAAATCAATATGTGAACTTCCATTCTTTCAAAAATCTTTGAAATAAAAATATGCATTTTTTATTGATAGTTTCTGTTTCCTGACCAGATATGAGATTCCCATCTCCCAGTTCTTCTGTAAAACGTAACACCGCGATACTGAGAGCTTTTTGACCTAGGTCCTCGCCGGCTTTTCTTCATTGGCTGCGGCTGGGGCTTTAACTTTGTAGAAGGGTTCAGCCCGTTTAGAAGATGATTCAAAGTGCGAAGTCCATCTGAAGAAGAAGAAGAAGACTTCCCTTTACCCTCTGGAAAAAACTGAAGGGTGGCAGACGCGTTGTCCACCTCTCCGCCATCACACACTTGAACAACAGTATCAGTGCCGGTTTTACGAATCTCGTTCACAAGGTTGTTGACTTTTAAGATACTAAAAGAAAGAGTGGGAGCATTTAACTCCGATGAAGAGGAGTGGTTTTCGGAGCTGTCTCCGTTGACCACGATGGAACCCAAGCTCCCAGAAAAGGAGCTTGAACCACCAGAAGCAACACTCAGGTTAAGATCCAAGATCGCCATGAAAGTAAGTTTCGAACGTGAAATCGAAAGAGTTTGATACAAGGACAGAAAGGATGAAGTGGGCTGTGAAGCGTGAAGAAGTTGATTGAGATTGAATTAAATTATAAAGAGTGAAAGAGAAAGAAAGAGAGACGAGACGTAAGAAGAATAAGTCGCGGCTGCTCCGTCAGGATTTACATTCTTTTATATTTATATATTTTTATTTTTATATCTTTTCTGTTTTTTGGCGGGTATTCTGTGTCATATATAAAATATAAAAAAAAAACCCTTAAAAATATAAAAACTTTTCCGATCAAAAGTGTTTTTATATTTTCTAATATAAATTTAAATAAAGTTGTAAAAAATTAAATAATCATTAACTCAAAATACGTAATTTTCCATAAAGCTGACTTTTTTCATAAAAAGTGGGGCAGAAACATTTATTTATTTTGACAATTTGATATCGTCCGTCTTGAGTAAATGCGAGGCCCTTTATTTTGCACACGTGTCGAGCGGCAAGAGGCCCGTGACTTCTAAGTTATATAACAGGCGTACTTTAAACTTATAAATAATTAAAATTTATTATACAATAAATCAAATAAGATAATATTGATAATAAAAAATAAATTATTTAAATAATTTCTAATTATATTAAACCAAACACATGTCATAAAATAATCGTATATTTAAATAAATTAATTATTATGTTAATTGATAATAATAAAAAATATTATAATATTTTTTACTTAATATAAATTAAATTTTGTTTGATACCACGACGGTCCTATTCAATTTTCAAATCAAATACCGAAGCCTCCTGCGTCCTTGTGTATAATAACAATCCCTAAAATCATTTCATAAAATGTCTAATTTATTTTTCTTTTTATTTAATTTTTTATGAAATATTAAAAGTTCTCTTATAATTTAATTACGAAAATTTATTTATAAAATCATTAAAAAATTATTATCCTTGTAAAGAAAGTGGGCTAGTGGGTTGGGTTAGTTCGACATGTTGATTGGCGAAGCGTGAGATGAGATGGGGCCCCGTTCGATGACAGTCGGAGGAGAATTTAGCTGAGAAGTTTAAGGTTTTCAACATTCAAATTATCAAACAACCATGACCCACAGCTAAAAAAATTTCATAATTATTGAACTTTAGACTCTAATATCTCCATAATCACCACCTTATCACTATCAGGCAAACCCTAAATGACTGCATACAAAGAAAGAGTACAAAAAAAATACCAAATCAATCACGATTGATGGGTTAGCATCTGTTTGGTTCTAAACCAATGAACAAACTTGAGAATTGCTGCCACCCACTTATATGCTTAGCGATTAATTTTATATAATATTTTTAAATATATATTTAAGTAATTTATCGGTTTGTTTATTGATTGAATTAGACCGATCAACAATAAAAAAGAAATAGTTTTTTTATATTAAACTGTTAATCTAAAAACTAATTAATTGTCTCTCGAATAAGTTGAAAAACAGATGATCGAATAAATTTGAAGTTTATTCACTTAACGTGATTAGTTGTTTGGATACTAATTAATTGTATTTTAAATAGACCGAGAAGTAGCGGGGATCGAATAAATTAAAAAAGTTATATAATCAAAAAAATTATGAGAACATCGATTCAGACTAGATTCCTTGTTAACAAATAAATAAATAAATAAACAAACAAACAAAAACAAAAGGGAATAAGGTAAATAAAGAAAATTTTAAATGAGTTTAAAAAGTAAAATTTTTATTTATATGTTAAAATTTCTATAAATTTTTTAATAAAATTGTTGGAACAATAAAAATATCTTAAAATTAAAAAATATTTTATTTCAAAAATATTATTATATTTTTTTACTTGAATGTATATAAATTCAAATAAAAAAATTAGAATAAATATAGATAGAGATATTAATGATAAATAATTATAAATTTAAATTATTTAGTATATTTTAAAATGTCAGGGCTTAATAAAATTTAAAAAAAATTTAGGTGCTCTTTCAATTTTAAAAAAGTTTGGGATTTCTCTAAATTTGTTAAAATCTTCTATGCCCCTTAATAATTTTTAAAATTATAATTATACCCCAAAGTATATCAAATTAGAGGTATAAATATTGTAAACTATTGAGATTATGTTAAAAAAAATAAATGAATATAATAATTTTTAAAATAATATGGAAAAAAATTTTATCATCTTTAATAAGTTTAAAAATTAATATTTATACTTTAAATACATCTTTATCATAAAATTTGGACAAAATAACATATGTTTGGAGTTAAATGTAAATTTTTAAAATATTTAATGATTTTTGCACTTGAAAAGTTTAAGATGTTTTTTGTAATTTTGATATGGTGTTTTTGAAATTTCAAAAAAACTTGGGGTATTTTTAATATTTTAATATTTTTCGATAGTTTTAAAATTGACAATTGCAGCTTAAAAAAACAAAATAAATTAGAGATATAAATATCATATTACAAATTATTATGATCGTAAAATAATTCCAAAATATATGAATAAATATAATAATCTTTAAAACAAATAAATAAATTACTTAAGTTAAAAAAATCGTTTATACCTCAAATACATCATTTATCGGATAATTGGATAAAATGATATAAATAATATTTACTTTTACTAAATAGGTGAAAATTTGACGTTCTTCAAATTTATCAAATAAAAATTTATTAGTTTTATAAACTTGCAGTGAAAAATAGTCTTTTGGACTTATACAATCATTTTTACTGGACTATAAGATGAGAAATTAATTTAAATAATCAAAATTTATTAAATAAAAATTTTATTCTTTTTTTCCTATTTAACGAAACTATTTTTATTTTTGTACAAATCCATAATATGTGCATTATACATGAAATTCAAAATCATTAGTTTTTTGTATTCCCGTGTGAACTACAGTATGTGTAGTATACGTAAACATAGAAAATGACAAATTTTTGCATTTCCTTGTCATTACACGTGATCACGTATATTAACGAGAGTTTTCATATGTACCTTATTTTCAATCATTAAATGATTATATTTAATTCTAGACGTATTTCTTTGTATTATTTAAACTTATTACATATTATATTAACTAAAAATATCACCAAATTATATGTATATTAGTTAAATCTGGATAAATATTTTTGATCGTAAAACATACTCGTTTTCACTATAAAATCTGCATCAAATATCAAATTTTTTTACACTATAAAATATAAAATACAAAATATAGTTATCTATATATCTTTTCAGATCATTTACATTGTTAGAATGTCTTCCAACTAATAAAAAATCTTCAATAATGTTAAAATCCTTCTTTATAGTGATATTCAATTTACACATGTATATTGTAAGGTTTATGTTTGTCTTTTACATGTGTTTTAATTAGAAAATCAATAGTTTTGAATTTTATAGGTATCGCACATACAACACGTAAAGGGATATGTACAAAAATTAAGATAATTTTGTAAAAACTAAAAAGGAAGTCAATAAAATTATAATTATTTAAATTAATTTTCGATGATATAAATATCCTTTATTTTTGATAAATACCTTTTTAGCCTTATACAATCATTGCTAGCAGAGTATAATATAAATAGTCTCAAAAAAAAAATTTATCTTTTCATATAGTCTTTTGGCCTTATACAATCGATTCTACCGGACTAAACCTTCACTTTCGTATCCAAAAGAAAACATCATGTATTGATCACACCAGAAGCTAGATTTGGTGCGAGAGAAGAATATTTCATTAAGGAAAATTTCGACAGCCCCTATACCTGTGAAAAGCATTAGTGGGGAAAACCTACACATTAGGCTGTTCAATCGAAATCTACGCCTAAAAAAGTGTATAATCTTTGGCGGCTTCATCATAAAACTAGTTTATGATAACTCATCAACATAATAATCTACTTTTGCGCATTGTAGGAGTTAAAGAGTCTTTAGATGATCAGCGTCAACTCCCAAAGATGGCACAAATGCAGCAGCAAAATTAGGTGATTACATATCAAAACATACTCGCCATCAATGTAAATGAAGTTCAAACCTAAAATCTTCCAGACAAGTGCCAAAAAATAATAAATCCTGAAACACTGAACTCCACTTCTGATTATAATAAAACTTTCTCCACCTAGATATTTAGGAAAAATACTTGGTGGAAGGAACCACGTACCAATCTTTTCTCTCATTTTCCTTCCATATATTCTAGTCCATGACTCAATGCAATGCAAACCAATATTGTTCCGACAGCAAAACAAAAAGGATTAACAAAATAGTCTTACATTAAACTTTAAAACCAAAAAAAGCCACTACTGTGACACCCCAAGCCACTTTGAGAAGTTCTCGAATTCAGTATAATCACTGTCTGATATCATTGTTTGGTACCATGCCTTGCCAGCAGCCTTGATTGCGGTAGCCTCCTCCTGGCAGGATCAAAAAGAAGTAACACAATCAGTGTAATTCAATTCTCATTGCCATGAAAACTACTTAAGAAACCCTTGACAAGACCAAAACCTATAACTTGATAATTAACTTCGGAAATTGGTTAATCACATATGCCCTGAGATAATTGTGCATTTCTTTTCAGGAAAAAAAAAAAATTAATAGAACCAACAATTTGACAAAGAACCAAGCTTACATATAATATGGTTCACAAAAAACCACCTACTCCTATAAATCAATTAAAGGTCAACAAAAATAAGATGATATGAAAACAAAAGAACTAACTTCGAAGAATTCCTATACCAAAAGCTCTTGCATCTAATAATATTCAGCAATGCAGCAAGATAAAATATAGAATTTTGAAAAAATGCCGTTTAAAGAGGCATTAAATTCTGAACACAGATAATATATAACAAGAGAGCAAGCCACAATTCAAAGAAGTTGATCCAAATTAAATTCAAACCCTCGATTAAGTTCCGTGATTTTTTACTTCGTGGTTGAACAACTAATCTAAAGAAAAAGCAAAAACATTCAAAACTACAACATTATAACAGCTGCAGTTACTATAATAACAGTAATCCAAGAATATCATGGTAAACATAAAATAAATAAACAGGAAGTCAACAAGCAAAGTAAAACAAGTAAGAAACATATATACCTTGGTAATGGGCTTCCTCTTCTTGTCAAGCTTCTCCTTCTTAGCCTTAACTCGTTGAGCCTCAGCCAAAAGTGACATTCTCCTTGCAGTCTTAGCATACGGGTTGAGCCTGAGCATAGTGTTGAGATTCTTCAGAGGATTCTTCTTCAATGGTGGTCTCTTCACTTCCTTCTTAATCGGTCTCACTACAGATTGAACCTCATCAGAGTTAATGATCCTAGCCAAATCGGCATTCACCATCTTGGCACGTGGCAACACGTACCCCTTCTTCTTCTCAGACCCCTTATCGAAGGTTCCATAGATTGAATCCAACTTCTCAATGGCCGACTTGGTCCAGATAACAAATCGTCCAAGATGTCCACCTGGAGCAAGCTTCAACAGATTCAACCTCTCAACATTGAGCACCTCGACACCAGGAATGTTCCTAAAGGCCTTCACGAGCTTAGCGCCTTCAGTTGAGTACACAACCAATGGGCCCTTTCTGGAAATGTAACGGCGGTTTCTCATTTTACCCTTTCCAGGACGAATGGACTGGCTGTCCTTGGCCTTCTCGGCATCATCATAAGCACCAATCTGTTTCAAAACCTTCAAAGCGGCGGATGTTTTCTCAACACCTTCGACTGAGTCACTGACAACCAGGGGCAACTCGGGAACTTTTTCAATCTTGTGGCCACGTGCCATCACAAGGGAAGGGATGGCAGAGGCGGCGATAGCGGAGACGATAGCATACCTCTTTTGGTTCACGTTTATCTTACGGTGCCAGCGGCGCCAGATCTTGGTAGGAGCAAACATGCGTCCACCACGACACATGTTTCCAAAAGCTCCCTGACCAGCTCGGTGAGTACCACCACCGGGAACACGGGGGATACGGGAGACAGCGCGACCGGTACCCCATGATTCGGCGGAGGTCTGGTGACCTGCCTTCTTAGAGACGGCGTAGGGCTGGCGGCTGTTCTTGGAGATATTGGAGTGGACGAAATTGACGATATCGGGACGAATTGAAGCCTTCATGACAGAGGGTAATTGTACGGTGGGAGCCGCATCGGTGGCCATGTCACCTTCAAGTGACTGGACGGAGACTAAGGGACGAGCGGCCGCCGCCATTGGTTTCGGGGAGTGAAAGCGAGAGGGGTGGCTAGGGTTCTGATTTGATGGTGTTGGAAAAAGAAACAAGAGGAAGGACAACACATATGTTTATATAGTGAGAGCTAGGGTTTTTTTGGAAGTGTTTGGTTACAGGGATTAGGAGTGAGGTTGTGTCAGGTGGATTTGGGTTGGACCTAGTACCTCAGGAACGGGCCAGCCTGAGGCTCTGAAACCTTGATGACGGTTACAAAAATGAAATAAAATACAAAGCGTATGTTAACAAAATAAATTGGTATCAAAGCAACTACAATTTCGTACGACGGAGAGAATCCATTTAGTGAATTATGAAATAAGAAAGTTAAGAAAATGGATATTTATTCGAGGATTCACTGATGTAAATAGCACTCAGGGTAATTTGAGTCTGATGAGGTAAAGACTAACAAATGTTTAAAGTGGGATAAAACTATTTTGGATTTGATTTTCTAATATCGATTTTTTTGTTATTGTAAAAGTATTTTTTTATTAACAAAATAAAAAAATTAATTATTTTCCTACAATGAATTAAATCGAATAACCATAATCTCTATTAATGAATAGTTTAGAGACCACAAATATTATTTGTTTGAATTACTGATTTTTTCCACCTTGAGAATACATTAAGACTCATTTAGGTGGAAAGTGACTAATTGTGAAACGGGGAAGTGGACCATTATGCAATGAAGAAGTTGAAAGTCATGAAATAGGTACGGTAGTTATAAAAAAAAAGGAACAAGAAAGGGCTTAGGGAAGAAGAGGGAGAAGAAACCAAGTTTTGTGCAGATTACCAACCTTTATCTCATTGAGGGAAGAGAGCTGACCTCTCAAAAGAAGCAATTATTAGTGGAGAGAGTCTAGCCTCTGGAAAACCAGATAAGAGAGAGAAAATTATTGATTGTTCATTCTATTTTTTGTTACAGGTGTGATTTTGAACAATGTCCAAAAATCGACTAGGGGAAAAAGCCTGTTCAATTTAGATGTAATTTATCATCAATATGCCAATTTTAGCCTACAAATACAGCTTAAAGTTTACTGATTCAATAATCAGGAAAATTTAAATCAACATGGCTATTGTCATTTCAGAAATGAATAGCAAAGACTTGTATCCTTGGTAGCTTCAAATTTGGAACTGAAAAAACACATACACATACCACTAGGAAGAAGAAAACATTCATGATCACTTAACCTTAGAATTTCAGCCCACAAAAATTCTGAACAATCATTCGGTCAACTATCGTCATCAGAGCTGCCTTCTTCACTGCTATAATCACTACTGTCATCATCTTGATCCAGAATATCCAGCTCAACATGTCGAACTTGGATTGTCTCAGGCTGTTTATAAAATCCCTGAGGAGGAATAGGTCGCATTGGTTGTTCATCACCTCTAGGCACAGAAATTGCATCCAATGGAGGCAATGGCACTGCATCTCCAGGCTTCCATCCAGGTGGAGGCATGAGCGGAAAATCTTTTGGCAACTCGACAGGCATCCCTGGTTTCCAACCTGATGGTACTGTGAAATTTGGAGGAAGCAAACCAGCCAAGTTTGCAAGTGGATTTGGATCCACTGGCTGCGAAGGTGGAGGCTCGATGATGGCCTCAACTGCTTTCTCTTTAGTTTCGACACTTTTAGGCAACCCCACATCAAGATCAGCAAAAGCATACAGCTGAGACGCCCGCATTTGCTCTTCTTGAGGAGCAGGTGGCATTGCTCCACGCAGAGGCCCGCCAGCAGCAAACTCAGGCGGTGCGAAAGTTGTGTAGCTAATCCGATGAGCATATGACAAAATATCCGACAAATTCAACTTAGACGCAACAGTCGTGGTACAAGAATCATCACTTTCATCCTCATCATCCTCCAGTTTCACCCCCTTTGGACGTCTATAATCTGAATAATCATCAACAAGGATATCAAGAACACGCTCTGCCTCCTTAATCTTATTAGCAAAAGCAAAAATAGACGAATCCTTAGACTTAACTTCACGTGCAATTTTTTGCTTAGCATCTTGGAGGTCAAGAATTTCTTGGAGCTCAGCGACAGCTTCAAAAAGCTGAGTCTGAAGGGCAGTAAAGGAAGAAATAATTTCCTTAGTGGTAGACGGAGAAGACTCGAGAGGAGGCGGAGGCTGAGCCTGAATTTGAGCAGACAGAAACGTGGGAAGAGAGCCGCGGAATGCAGAGATCCAAAGAGATCGATTAGGGGAGACATCGAAGAGTTTAGAGGCTAAAGAAGCCATTTGAAGGAGAAGGGCTTGGGCCCGAGGGAGAGGCGGGAGAAGAGAAAGGAGAGTTGAGGAGTTGCACGTAGTGGTCGACGTGGTGGGGCTAGGATTAGGAGTGGCGGTCGTGGAGGCAGAGTTAGCGGTGGAGTGGTGGTGAAATTGGTGAGAGGAGGAAGGGAATTTGGGAGGGGTGGGGTTTTGAAGAGAAGGAGAGTTAGGGTTTGTAAGGCCTAATCTAGCCGGCGATTGAACAATTTGTTGTTGCAGCATTATGTTCGTGTATGCTTGAATTGAAAGGGGAATAAAAAAAAAACCCTAGATTCAATTTCCAAATTAAACTAAACAATTGAATCGAGCTTGAATATAATAGATCAGAAGTACCAGGAGAAACTCGATTGGGAACTCAACTCTGATCGATCAATTTCAAGCTCTGTACACTTCGTCAGATCAGGCAGAAGCTCCTTGATTTTTCATTCTAAGTACGCAAAAGACGATCTAAGCCAAGAATTAATAACTGCATCGTTCAGTTCAGTACGTGAACGACATGCCACTTTGGGTTTTAAGCTGTTGAGGTATCATGATCCTAATTTTAGCGAACCCCTCAAATTAATAACTATTAATCTGACCCCAAGACAACATTTTTTTTCACATAGAGACCCCCTTGCCCCTTAAAGTGACATTAACCTAGTTTTGTTCAACAATTAGTAACTTACCTAAATATATAATTATTTTGTCCTTGCAAAATTAGAGTATACGACCGTGTTCCACCTGACGTTTGGCAAAAGCACAATTGGCTTAAATATATAAGGTTCCCCAACTCAATTTCCAAACCACAATTTCCCACCCAAAACCTAATTTTGTTAATAAAACCTAACAGTCAAAAGGCATAGAAGTCATATTTCATTCTAACATTTTGACCCCAAAAAAAAAAAAAAGGTAAGCTTAAATTGGCTCCAATCTACCCTAAATCACTCCTAACAAATGTAATATAATTGAAATTGTATAAAACAAAGTTTAATTTATGGATATCACACTTATTTTGATAAGATTTTATCAAAATTATATTTAAAAATAAATAATTTATCTTGATACAATTCTCTGCGTTCAAATAATTATGATCGTTGGATTCCACCTTTGTAGATGCAATTTAGCCAAATCTAACAAGATTCAACCTTTCTAATATGATTTCAACTATAGAATCTAATGAAATTATTAACAACTAGGATAAAAGGTAATATGATAATTTCACAAATAATAAAAATCTAATCAAATTATTAACAACTCTAATGAAAGGTAATATAGTAATTTCACAAATAATAAAATAGTTAAAAGAAATATCATCTTTTTTTTTTTTTTGAAATTGTCTCCAAACTCTCTTCTTTAACAAATTAGATGAGAATTAGCAACTTAGGTTAGGAATTCAATAGGGGAGAACTGCTCAATTCATAATTTTTTGCAATTTAGATACAAAAAATGCCAAAAACAAGGGAGTAAAGGTAAGAAAGCAGCAACTAAACTTGATCACTAACAAGTGGTGCACAAAATTCACAAGCCTTTAACCATACTCCTTACAATGAAAATATATTACTCAAATTCTTGTATATAATTGGCAACTTTGGCAACTGTCTACGATTACAATGCCCATCTACTTTAGAAAGTCATTAGCTCAAAGATGAGCAACATGGTATATTTGATAAGATATAAACAGTTTTGTTTGCTTCAAATAACAACCATTCCCACTAAGGTGAGTGGACACTCAGATTTTGACCTTCAAAATCAGTACCTACTTTACATCATTCACAATTTCTCCTGCCTATTGTAGCAATGGTTTCTCCCTAAATTTGCAAACTTTGCATGTAAGAGATGCAAGAAGAATTACATTAAGCACTTTTAATTTATAATCATCAATGATGATAGCGAAGAAAACATAATTTGAGGTGAAAGGGAATATTACAAGGAAAGAAGAGGTATAATATAAGAAAAAAGAAATGTGGTGAGAGGAAAACTAAGAGACAATACATACATACTAGTCAGCTAATTGTAAGTCATAATGGTTCAATATGATAGATTGCTTGTTTGGTTGTTGGAAACGATCCCCACTGTTTTCGAATTGGCATCATAGGAGGACATCACCTTCCGCTGAACCAAAGGAATCAACCAGACAAAGTCAGATCAATCATTTGAAACCACCAGAAATGTTCAAATAAGGGAAAAAGATATCAGATAGAACCACGAAGAAACAAACCAACTCACAACAGTGATCAATTCCGGTTAAGCAATATCTTTCTTATCTTAATCTGCTACTAAAAAAGAAAATCATAATGTCCATAAATAATTCAGGATTTCTTTTTATAAGGTCTTCAAGAATGTAAAAGCCTATATTCCAATATCTAGTCTACGAGGTATCTTTTGAGAAAAAAGATTTGGACTCTCCACTAGGCTGCATATGATACAGATGGCGAGGCCAGTGTTTAATCAATTACATCATTTTCCTATTTTTAAACCTTTTCACAAACAGTTTATCATTAGTG
Organism: Anacardium occidentale; assembly: GCA_026122585.1. Classification (NCBI taxonomy): domain Eukaryota; kingdom Viridiplantae; phylum Streptophyta; class Magnoliopsida; order Sapindales; family Anacardiaceae; genus Anacardium; species Anacardium occidentale. Next base: position 90,578 of record JAJEJH010000056.1, read on the forward strand.
TAACAGTGATTCTTCCAAGGGCTGTGGCTTATAAATACAAGGTAAATGATAGCCAATTTCCATTAAGAAAATTGCTATATTTCCAGTGCATTCACATTTTTTAGGTACAACCTTAATTTTATGTTTAACATGAAATACATCTGGGAATTACTGTGCTGACATACTAGCCAAAGCTATCAGCATAGCAATATTGGATTCTGCATCTGATAAATTTATACAAATTCAATTGATACATATCTATTGATTGCAAATTCCTCTCAGGAAATCTCAACAAGGTACATATATTAACATAAGTGAGATGGTGATGTTAATTTTCTAACAAAAGCCAAGCATAATACAGAAAGCCCACTTTTGCAAGTTTAAGGAAAATGAGACCTAAAAGTAAAAGAAATACACTTAACAAGAAATAGCACTTATTCATGCAAAACTAGAGCGTATGTGCACTGATGACGATAATTATATTAACAAAGAAATTAGAACTTACAATTGGCTCAAAATCAGGGCTAGACAAGTTAACACTAAGGTTCCTCATCAATAATAAAACCTGCACAAGTCAACAAAAGGAGTCATACACATCTTTCTGAAGGATTACACAATTGAATAGGGAAGTTGTTGATATTGTTCAACTGAAAGGAAAGATTGAATGCCCTTACAGATAATAGCAGTTTCCAACATATAACAGACAACAGCACATGATTTCTAATGGATAAGAAAATCATCATATGAGCATTTTGAAACCCTAAAGCTATAGCTGAAGTGCTACCTTCATCATTAGAAATTACTAGCTATCTCAGGTGCTATTTTGTACACATTATTCAGAACATTGGCTACTAAAAATCAATATATCATGTCCTTTGCATATTCTTCTTTGTTGGTAATAAATAGAAGTTATATTCACTTAATAGCAGGTGAGATAAGGGCAGCTATCTACCAGCATTACAAACCACTGAATCTGACAATAAAGTATTATTAGACTCGCCGTTTCAAAATTTATGGGATCCATTTCCTTGAGCTTTTGCACATGGCCTTTGGTGTCTGGGTCGAAGACACTCCCTATGAAGCTATACACTTCAGCAAAGTCTGGTACACCTGCAAAGCAAAAGAAAATTTGAATAGAGCCACTTTTTTAATCAAATGCTAGGCAAGTGAATTTAGGAAACCAAACGCATAGATTGACATATTTACCATGAAGCATAGGAAATTGTTTCCCCTGCTTTGGTATCTCTGAACCGTTCAGTGTTCTACTTGAGCTTCCAATGCCACTAACAGAATGGTTGCCCATCCTTGATATGCCCTTTGATCCAATATCAGCTGAATCAGTAATGTGGTATGCCATAATAAGTGCTGGAAAGTTCCCTTCAGTAAAGCTGGTCTACTAATGTTTAAACTTAAACAAAGAACAGAAAAAGAAATAAGCATGCCTTCAGCTCCAGGTAAATTGGTAAAATCTTCTTGCGATGACATAATTTTGCTTGAAGCTGCATTTATGAGAATGGAAGAATCATCCCATGGAGTATAACCAGCTGCAAGGGTATTTACTGACGGATAAGCCATAGATGCCTGCAGAGGTGCTAAAACTGCAAGAGATAACAAGTCAGACTTGTCAAATACATACTTGGTGTGCTTCAATAGAATAAATCATCAATATGCACAAGAAATCCAAACCATTTTTTGATGCTTTTTGCGGATAAGGATGTGTGGCCTTGCGTTTAGGTCGAGGGGGAGGCACATGGGCAAGTGTCCCATTCTTCTGGACCTTCAAAAAGTATTTCTGGGCGTGACTTCGAATCTGCAAAAGAAAAACTTCAGAAAACTATGAAACCACACAGAAGAAATGAATCACTTTAATTTTACCTGAATAACTGTTTTAGAACCCACAAAATCTTCAATCTTTTTCCAATCACGGTCAAACCTGAATCAACAAGAAACAACAGACATCAACCGATATAAGAATTGCTGTTAAAACAAGAAGCCTCAGTCTTCAATTAATTCACAATACAAAATACCTATAATTAGAGGCAACAAATCAAATTGGAAGAAGCAAAAAAAAAAAAAAAAACTGACTTAAGGAGCTGAAAGCAAACTGAAGGCAATCAAAAACTAGAAGAAGGTAAGAATTCACACAAATTTCAATATATCAATTTGCATTGAGGCAAAATTATCTCGGATTATACAATTATAAAACTTGCAACCAACGAAATGAAAAAAAAAAAAAAACATACAATTGAAGAGCTTCGAGGAACTTGTCGTGTTCTTCTTCGGTCCAGCTCTCTCTAGACTTGGTAATGGTGTAGGGTTTCCTGACCTTCTTGCCGCCACTATCTGTGGCCGTTGATGTAGTGGCGGCTGATGACGTGGTGGCCATAGATTGCGGCTGCGGCGGTGGTGGTGGATGTGTAGATGATGATACGTTGGAATTCATTTTTACAGTTTAACAACCATGGGAACTTCCAGAAAGATAGAAAGACTGCAAGAGAAACTGAGAAAGAGAAAAAGAGAGAGAAAGAGAAGGGCGAGGTCTGTGTGAGTAGCCCGCAAGCTTGTGATTCTGTGTGGTGTGTTAGCTCAGACCTTTCAATTAATCGCCACCTTGGACACGTTTACTACGCCGACTTCAACGTCTACGAAAAGTGCCCCTTTTTGAGTGAGTGAAGAACAACAATGTTATTACTATTATTATTATTATTATTATTATTATAAATTTTTTAATCATACTAGTTGATTTATGATTCTATTTGAATCAAATTCAAATAAAAGTAAAATCAAATTCAAATAAAAGTAAAATTAAATTTGAATTTAATTTTACTTAATTTAAATTTGATTTAATTTTATAGAAATCAAATTGAAAGTTAGATTCGAATTCAAATTTGACTCATTTGAAGTGGGTCTAGCTTACATTTGACTCAATTTGATTCATCGAACATTTTAAATAATCAACATAACATTGTTTTGATCTATATTAGTTAAAATAATATTGTTTTAATCAATTTAAATAATTTTTATTGACTCATAAGTTGAACTCATTACAAATTTGAGTTCAAACTAAATATCTTGAACTCACAAGTTTTAGGTTCAAATTAACAAAGAAAAACTCATATCGAATTGAATTTGAAGTTCATCTCATATTGATTTGATTCAAATTTAATCATAAATAACAGTTTTAATTTTATAATTCAATTTAAATATATCTTTAATGATTTTGTTTACTTTATTTATATAATTTGTTTCATCAATTATTTTTAATAATATTTTTTATTGATTTAAATAAATATGCATTTAAACTAACATTTTAAAATTTAAATTCAATTTAAATTAATTTATAATTAAATTTATTCAATTTGACCGTAAAATTAGAGTGTTGGCAGCGCCGCCGATGAGTAAAAAATCGGCGAGTAATCGTGAAACCAACCAGGAGTGGGTCTCATCGGCGATTTGTGATGCGGACGTGTGAGTCACTCTTGGCCACTAATATTCAGAGCCACCAATGCCACATTTCATGAGTCCGTGGCATTTTTATTAGACAAATGGCGGTCCAGTCGCAATCCATCATGTTTCATATGACCACAAAATCCGACGGTCCAGATCATCCTCGTCTGCACCTCGGGTTGGATAATTGGACCCCACACACTACTTTAAATTTTTGGCAGTGAAATCGTGGCACGTGGCATGTTGATCAGCCACACGAGATGGTCACAAACTTCATGTAAAGCTAACATGCCGACCATATCAGTGGGTACGGAGAGATGTTTGTGTGCGGCAGATACTACACATGAATTATGAATTGGCCCAGTGATGAGGGAACATCAGATGGTGCGTTTAATCCGACGGTTTTTAAATGAAGTTTATATCATTTTCCTCCATAAGCTTAAGGAAAGTACACAAATACCCCGAAGTTTTGAACGTAGAAAATTTACTACCCAACGTGTCACACTCTCAGCTGACGTGGAATAATTAGAGGTCAGTATTCACAAAGCGATAAGATTGACAGAGAATTGTTGATGATTAGCTCAAAAAATTGAAAAGCTCCATATCTGGAATCGTTTTGGGGATGCAAATGGATATTCAAGTTCAAATTGGAACCACAGCTTCCCATTCCTTATGCTCTAAATCTAATAAGCCACACTCTTCTTCTTGTTTGCCACTGAGACCCTTGTGTTCTGGAAAAGATTCACAACAACCCCCGCAATATGGTGGTAACTGTTAAGGTGCATGAATGGCTTTATTGTTATCTTTAATCTGTATTTATCATTTTATTTGGATATTCATCATCTGGGAAAACTATTTACTTAACGTTTATTTTAAAAGTTGTGTGCTTTATAGTGATGCATGTTTAGTTTACTTCATTGTACGGATCAAATTAGTTGAAAGTATTGTCTGGAAATGGTGATGCTATGCTGAAGAAGGTATGGTTCCATCAAATTAAGCGTTTGATTTTGTGCTGGGAATAACTGACTTAGGGGAGAGCTTTTTTTTTTTTTTTGAGGAGGAAAAACATGGCTATTTTATTAATATGTCAAAGCTAATGGAAGAGGGCATTATGAAAGTAATGAGAGGTCAAAACATTCCTTAGTTTTCTGGATAATGTGATTGTTTTATTCTTGGCGGGTTATTGCCATTTTCTTTTTTTCTGGTGGATCAATAATTACTTGTCATATTTGTCCTTGTGGGATTCAAGATCAACGAGAAGGTCTATTAAGGGCGTAATTAACCATTCAGGAATTCAGTATCTAAGTGCATTTTCTACCAATCATCCATCTTCATATATATATGATTTTTTTTGTGAGGGTATGATGGAGTCACTATTGCTAGAGAACTTAAATTGGGCTTTTCTGTTAGCTTTCAGTTTTTGGTCAGAAAATTACCTAACAATTAACAAGGTAGTGGAGTTGAGGTCCTCTTTTTTGTATGTATTTGGGTTAAATTGGTTCATGTGACGCTTGAAGGGGCCTCTTAGAGAGCTTAATGCCCTACTTTCAAGCTGAAAAATTCAAATCACCATACCTGAATTTCCAACATTATCTTACTACTAACAGGAGCCATGATAATGCAAGCAATGGTATTTGAACCAAGGAACCTGAAAGAAAACATTTGCAAGTGATGCTAATCTCTTATGAGCTTCAGTGTGTGCTGGTATTGTAAGAAAGTAATTGATATTGTTGTGGCAGAATGCCTTTGAAAAAATTACTTTTCTTAATAACCTATATCTAGCAAAAGGCCTAACCAGACCATCCAAACTGCTCTGTTTTCTGGTCTGCAGTGTAAAGAACTGCATATTTGTGGTGGCAAAGAGTGGTTGCAGCACATATTGTGATCCTCCATTTTAGATTTTGCCTCATTGCTAGGCTATTCACTCAGATACTCCAGTGCAAAGTGGGATATACTAATATTCTACTTTACACTTGGATGTCTTTTGATTTTATATGATCAAATTTAGACCATATAAGTTGCGTCACCTACTTGAGCTAATTTGTATATTATGCAGGGACATTATTTTTTAAGTCAGAATGAAAAATTACATACTTTCTGCAATAAAGGTTTTTTTTTTTGTTGACATTTGACGCTAGTTTACTAAATTAACTGGAAAATCTATAAAACTGCATATCATTCTTGTACAATATAAGTTCCTTTGCCTTCTTGTCCTCTGCTTGATCATTTTTGTTCTAAAAGGCTATGTTGCTGCTATTTTCTATCTTCTTTGCTTTTCCTTATGGACAGACTTATGGTTTTTCTTTCTTCTATGTAATAATAGTTTATGTGCAGCATTAATATCTAAAATTTGCTTAACAAAGAACATATTATGTAATTTTCAGGGACAAAGATTCATATGCTATAATATTCTTTGATTAAGCCTAGCCCATATTAATTATTGGCAAATACAGTTGAATCACTTTTGCTATCTTTAGACTGCTGCTTCTGTAAACTCAATCCAGCATTTCATGCAAATTCAGGTGATAAATTCTCAACAGATTGGGATAAGGCATGGTCAGGCTTCAGGAAGCAAGGAAAAAAAAAAAAAAAAAACCCTCTTATCGTAGTTTAATCCAAACAAATATATGATATGAGATCCATCAAAGATTTTTGAATCTCATAACACAAGTTAAAATTCATAATGTAATTATATTTAAGGTTATTGTGCTATTTTCTTATTTTACTTAGATTATTTTATTTAAGAAAGATTTTCATATTATTTTATTTAGTTATCTTAACTAGATATATATTTTATTTTATAAAAATTTTAGTTAGATACCTATTCTTTATGGGATAAATATTGATGACTTATATAAGTGACTTAAAAATTCATTGCATTTCAGTTTATTTTGAAATTATTTTGATAATAATTTTTTTTCTAATCGTTAGTTGATTATTCTCTTGGTTCGTATATTGATTCTGGTTGTTTGTTAATCTCCAATCGTTAGTTTATTATTCTTTTGAGACGTGTGTGAATTGAATTATATCATTCAAGTCTTATATTGATTTGGTATCAAAGTTTCAATTTGTCTTGCATCAATTTGGTATGAGAGTCTCAATTTGTTTTATATCAATACGTGAGATGGAATCTTACATCAAAAGAACTAAACAGTCAAACCTAATGTTATGGACGAGTCCAAGATTTATTCTAGTCACTTACCAAATTTACTCTAGTTGGCGCCATTATATCAGTCTGCATTTCTTCTTCTCTACAAGACTCTTGCTCCAGTCGTGTAATCAAATTTTTTTTTATTTCACTCATATAAAACAGGCCTTGCAGTATTATGATTATCGTGAAGAAATGAATATGGGGGAAGGATTGTTTTCCTCTTTCTCCAATTGAGCATAGCCAACATTTAAGAGCAGCTGAGTATTGTTAATGGACCATTAATTTGCCTACAAAGATTCTTAACCATCCTCACCTCAGAATGTGATATGTAACTTTGTGACCAGAAAATGTTCCATATGCAGTGACTATTTTCCGGTTCTTTGTTATTCTTTGTAAGATTCTGTGTCCACAGCTCTCAAATCTTTGTTCTTCTGTATGTGAGATTTTGTGTCCAAAACTCCCAAATCTTTGTTGCATTAAGTGCCTTTTCTGTTTGTTTTATTACATGAGTATTTTCCAACCATCTTATTTTAGATCTAATAGGGCCATTCATGATAACAAAAAACTTAAGAGTTTAGTTCGGAGCCTTCAAAATGTTGAGTTGAAGGTAGATGAACCAAATCTTAGCCGAAACCCAAAAACCGAGCCCAAACCCATGCAAACCCAAGGGAATAAAACTCAAAATACAAGCCTAAAAGCCTAAACCCAAGAATGAACCCAGCCCTAAAAATAAACCAAACCCAAACCCATGAAAAAATAATAAATAAATCCAAAATCTACAATCCAACAAATTAAACCAAACCCAAAAGCCTACCCAAAAATAAAATAAGTAGCAGAGCAAAAACCCAGGAAGAAGAAAAGAACCCCGAGAGAGGAAAGCAGAGTTCGCGGCCCTGGCTGGCGCTACTGAGCCAGCGCACGTGGTTATCACGATAACCACGTGCGGTAGCACAGAGCAGGTGCCCAATGTGTGGCGCCTGCTCTGCTGCGATTTGGTTTTTCCCACCCACAACGTGCGCGTCCTTTTCTTTTTCAGCTCTTTACTTGCCAGCTGCCCCGCATAATGATCTCCAGCCGTGTTCAGTTAAACAAAATAAAACCAGTCGCTGCTTATGCCCTTTATATGCGGGATAAAGATCATGGTCGTTCCAAAATACAAGGCCAAACACTTACTCCCACCCAAGGTTTTCTTAAATGCTAAATTTTCATGTAAATTTTTTTTAGAATTAATTAATAATTATCTATCAAAGTTAATAATAAATTTTAATAGATTAAAATAATATTTTTATCTTTTTAAAAAAACTAAAATTTAATAAAATTTAATTTATAAATAATATTAAAATAATAATAAAAATTAATAAAAAATTAATAAAATTTTTAAAAATAAAATAAAATTTTTAAAAAATAGCATGACGATGGTCGTTGTAAACCCATCCAGGTGGTTGAAAATGCCTATCTAATTTTACTGATGATCAAATTTGGTTGTTTTAATGATAAAGATTGTTAGATCTGATTGTTAAAGATCTGATGAAAATAGTTAGATTTAACAATTTTCGCCATAAAAAATAATTAAAAATGATAAGTTTTAAGTATGTCAATCGTTTTTAACGTTTTTTAATAGTAAAGATAGTCAGATATAGTCGTTAATAAAATCAAATGGTTATTTTTTGGTACTTGGATAGATTAACGATAGTTATTATCGTCGACGATATTATCTACAATTGTAATTGTTTTTTTAATTTTTATTTTATTTTTATATTTTCAAAATTTTTAATTAGTTTTAAAATTTTCTATTATTTTATATTACATAGAGAGCCAAGTCTTACTATAAAATTTAAGAGATCATCAAAGTCATCCCGGCTCTAGAAACATGTTACCAACCTAAAACAGAATCAAACAATGACTCTTAAACAAACCAGTCGTCCACGCACTTGGATGGTTTCAGTTTCGATGCCAAAAAAGCTTAAAAGTTTCATCTCGAATTAATTCCTAAAAGGGAATTCAACCCATGTATCTTGATTATGGTTATCTTGTCTTAATTATGCTACATATCCAACAATATTTGGTGGTTGACCTGAGCTGAGTCATGTGCATGAGTGGTATAAACCTCTATGTACTTTGTTCTGGTGACAATTGTTTTAATAGAAAAGAAGACGAAAGCTCATGTTTCACGTGCACAATATAAAGTACAATATATTTATATATATTTTTTATGTGTAATTGTAAATATTATGAATATTATATATTCTGGGCGCGCGCGCGCGCACACACACACACACACACATATATATATATATATATATATATATATATATATATATATATATATATATATATATATATATATATATATATATATATATATATATATGTGTATATATTAATATATTATTAATATATTTTGTATATATCTAATATTATTTATATAAATATAAATATAAATATAAATATAAATATATTTTATGTAATTATATATATATATGTTAAAATATTATATATATATTAATATATAAATCTAATATTATAATTATATATATATATTATTTCCGTACGTTTTAATAGGGTGTAAATTTTTATAAGTTATGTTATTAATCAATGGTATGTTTTTAATGGATATGATAAAAAAATTATTGCGTGATAATTAAAATGAAACTTAATTAAATTTAGTAATGTATTTAACAAAAAATTATAATAGGGAAAACCAGTTTTTAGCTCGAACAATATGAGAGTTTAACACTTTTCTATTGTCATATCTAATTCTTCGAATTTAATCATTGGACATGTGAGGAAATTTGGATTCTCTACGAGGGATTTATAAGTCATTTGTTGTCATCGATGTTTATTTTTTTAAAACAATCCTTAAGTGACGATTTCATAAATTTTGTGATAGATCACATTTAAAGGGATTAAATAAAAATGATAAATTTGTTAATTTGGATGGGTGCATCATTCTACACGCGTGATTGTATGTCCACTCTGTACATTCAGAGTCAATTATAAGTGAATATGCTAACATGATGCATTGCGCCAAAAGACAGAGACTGACAAGCAACAGTAGCCAGAGTGGCGCTGATGCTGAGGAAGATAATGTGGAAGTTGGCCTGTGGCTGCAGCAGGGGTACTCATGTTAGCCAGTTGGTGGGCAAAAGCTTTGCTTTCTTCATAATTATGTCTAAGAATGGAAGCTCAAACGGGGTGCCAAAGGAATCCTGAAGCCATCAAGAAATACTTCCTGAAGAATTTTTTACAATGTGAACGAATGAACTGTGGTCTTTTTCTTCCTCTTGCCTGAAATTCAAAGGCCGTGTTTAGATCCAAAAATGATTTGATGCTATTTTACTTCCACTACTTGTTTTCTCTTTTACCGAATGCACACATGTATAACATTGGTCGCTAATCTTCCAAGCAAAAGCAAATTGAGTCATTTTCAATGGGGACAAGAAGACTGGAAAAAAACAAGACAACCAGTTATTTCTGTCTGCTCATGTAAAGCATGGACTAAGGCTTGTCAACTCTTTTAATCTTTTTTATTCATCAAAAACAGTTTTGCCTTCACCTGGGTTCATTATGGTAAGCCCTTTTGGCTTCTTGATTGCATTAAATAATCTTGCAGTGGTCCTGCCTCATCAGACAGTTTAAGGAAATTATAAGCTATATTTTATCTATATTTATGCGTGAAGCTTGTTTAAAAGTTCCGTATGATGAATATGAACACAATATAACAAGATCTTTGCCCAAATTGACCATTGAAAATGTTAAGATCCAAGCAATCTTGGAGTTGTACGATAAGTCATCGGCCATTATGATTGGCGGACTAAGAGTTAAATGATAATTATCTTGAAAGTAAACTTTTTGGAGCAACAAGCTAATGGCCCAGCAGCCAAAACTGCATGTATGTATGTATATATATATATGCTTCATTGGTCTCCCCTTTCATTCTCACTTTGGTTTATAACAAACCCATTTCCAAAATTATAGCCCGTGGTGTTACTTTTTTTTTTATATTATAATGACATTTCTGTTAAACACAAACTATTCTTCACATAGTTGCTGTGTGTCCTCAGAATGTTCTCAGTCAGGAGCAAAGGCTGATCCTCACAAGAAAAAGAAGGTAAGGTTACCCCCACGTCGGGGTCTCATCAAAGTTAAAATATTATCCAACATTGTGAAGCTGGTGGCAAGAGCAGCTGCAAAAGCTGGAAGAAGACTGGTGAAGAAAGACCAGAAGCAGATATCAGAAGAAATACAGTTTCCACAACCACATGACTCAAACAGCATTCATAACTAAAACTCAAAAGCAAGACTCCAATGTATCTTGCTTTTAACATTGTTCCTGGTATTAGCTTATATCAGTTAATTCCTTCTGTTGTAAAGTTCCATTGTAGTAAAATAAATGAGAACTCCCGTGTGTTGGCTTCATAAATATTTACCATGTATCTCAAACTTTTAGATTATGATCACTGACATTTTGCATGTACTCCTTTCTATTTTACTGATAATAGAATCACATGAATGTTTCCTCTGCTGAAACTTCTGGTATCATGAAGACTTTGTTCATTCATCGTGTTTCATAACCATGGAAGAATCTATGGATACGGATATATTTACTGTTGCACATGGCAGGTGGAAGACCAAAGATCTCATCTCACACGCTCACCCTTAGCTTTTGACTTGTGATGTATTGCTTTTTGAAATAAAGCCAAATAATTGATGATTACTTTCTTTCCTCTCTGTGTCTTTTTCCTTTTGTTCATTGCATAAATAAACAGTATAATAAGTGCAAAAGGATGGTCATTTTCAGCTTCATAGTGGGCAGCTGGCCAAATGAGCCATGTATGTGGGTGGGTCAGAGCTTTTGAATGCTACTGCCATTAACTTGAAAACAAATAAATCCTGGTTTTAGTTTGATTATGACACTTAAGTTTGTTGGATAATACTATTTTGGTGAAAAAATTTGGGCTTTTGTGATTCTTTTTCAGGGTGATCATAAAACAAAGTTTCATCCATTCATAGAAATTGACAGAACGTTACCCTGCAGAAGTTGCATATGAAAAAAGCCAAAGTCCTTTACAGAAACCTGTTTTGGGTAAAATAAAGAGTAAAATTATCATCCAGCCATAGCCAGTCCTTGAATCTTCTTTTTTCTCAATCCCTTAGCTCTAATGAGAACATTTTTTACTGTACTTCTGTTGACATGGGAATAAATTACAAATATCAATGTAGATTAAAGGTTGAAATTATAAAGTATTGAGATGTAATGATAGATTGTGTCTGAAGAAAGTAGCTCATTAACTGTTTGAGTCTGATGGTAATTGTGATTTAGGGGACAACAATACAAAAATTCATACTTTGATGCAGTTGGTTTTTGTGTTTTCTTCCTTGTACTCAAAAGAATGATTGTTGGGTATCAACATGACCAAGATGATTAATTTCCTTCAACATAATTTTATAAATAAATGCTATTCAATTATAGGCCATCACAGCTGACGAAAGTCTAAAGATTATTGAATCCAATTAATCAAAACACAATACAGTAAGTCTCAAGTCAACCAACCAAACAAACAAGTTTTATGAAGATCACCACTAAGATCTTTTAACAAAAACAAGACCCTTTCAATTGTCCAACCTTGACATGAAATGTCTGGTCCCGACAGAACATTTAAACAAAAAAATATACGACACCACTTGTTTCGCTCCTCTTTGTGTCTGTTCAGAACCTATTGTTCTTTTTACTCCATGCGTTATTGTTTTGTAATTTCTGTTCAGACAAATCTATTCGAAGTAAAGGACCGAAGAATGTGCATGAATACAACTGGGTTCTGACAAGATTAAAAACAGATATCCAAATTCGCTCACCAAGGGAGAGGATGAGAACAACCCATACCTAACTTTCCAGCCAAAATTGTTCTATACAAAAGAATTTTGTGATTATCATAGCTTGATAAAATCGTGAAGCAACAATCAAATTCATCATCTTCTTCCACAACTCACAAAAGACAGTATTGACCGATTTTGATGCGATAAATAGAAGATAACATTATGAATTTTGACATTACCGATGTGATAATATGTTGCCGGTAAGTTGCAAGTAATCTGGGAAGTGTATTGACATTCAAGAGGAAAGGTAGTTCACAGCAGGATCAAAAGTCAACACTTTAAAATGCATGAAGACAGAAGACTCTGTGCTTGCTAAAATTCAGTCTTTAGGCTCCTATATTTTGGATAGATGTCTTTGCTAAGCTTGCCTCCAGTTAATTTTAGCTCATCTATGTCTAGCTCATCATCGTCATCATCAGGGAGAACTTCATCATCCCAAACTGCTTTTGCTGAGGAACTTGTTACCTCTCCAGCAGAATTGCCATTGACCTAAAGTTGAATAAGCAAAACAAATTCTCAGATTACACCTTCTAATCCATTTGGATTCCAACTCATTAGCAGAAATAACAGCACATTATTTATAATGACAATTTTTTCAATTTCCATCAACAATATGTAGTAGGGTCCACAAAAGTAAGTTCATGAATTTTCAAAAGGCCACATTTAGTTGTATTGCTCTTTTTGGTTTCTGGTAGCAACTCAAAGCTGTTCATGTTGTTGCATTCCGGGTAGATAGAAACTGAGAACCTATTTGACAACCGGCATAATCATGCAACCAACCCAGGAAAATTTCTCATAACAAAACCTTAATACTGCCCCAAAATTTTCATTAAAACAGAGATTTAGTCAATTTGTCATAAAAAATGTCTGCCACTCAAAAACTTCTTAGAAATGAAAATAAAGAAGAAACAGCAATGCAATAAATTGCTCTAGTATGTCTACACTGTGTCAGTTCATGTCCCAAATCATGCCATTGTGTGCATGCAACATAGCAACAATAGATGCAGGTCACCATTTGATAATATCATTCAAGCAACAGACTGTAAGGTTAGCACCAAGGCCCATTCCAATTGAATAAAAAAGTTGGCATTATGAAAAGAGCAGCTATATACATCCCAAGCTTTGCATACTGTTTTAGAGATACACATCATGATTACATAATCACATACTACATGTATCACAAACATAATTTCACATCTTGGGATTCATAAAGTTATTCTTCCAAAATGATATCCAAGTTAATAACAGATGTAACAACATGAATAATTAATGAGATTAAAAACAGTTAAAATGTATTATTTATTTTTTTTGGCATATCATTGAACCCCAAGTGTCATAATTTTGTTCAACATAAAGAAGAAAAGCCATGAAGAAATAATATCTCTGGAGTCTTGCCTGAAAATTTTTGGGAAAAATGCAGAGGAAGCATGCAAGGAATTACCTTCTGTTCCTTCTTTGGCACTTCTCATATGCCTCAGCACCATTCACAAAAAATGCACCAGAATCTGATACAAAGAGCTCACGCGCGCCACTAGACACAAACAAAAAGCACATGTGAAAACCTAGACCCAAAATTTTAGGGAACACACACGCACAACATCCACACACACACAGGATATTACCTCCAACAGTCGTTCTCATCTCTCTCTGCCCTCTGTCCAGGCTCGAATTAATCCCGATGTTGTAGCATATACCACAGCTATCAAGGTGTGCAGTCACTTTAATTGTCCCAAGACCGGACTGTTTATGATATTTGTTCATAGATATGCTTGACAAATTTTTGTTTTCCCAGTATCTCATATGGACCAATCCGGTATACCGATTTGTTACCAAATAATACATTTACAAACAAATTCTTGCATGAAAAGACAAAAAATTTGAAGATGGCATCTTCGATATTTACAGAAACGAAACGGTATCAGATACAACCAAATTTGGTAAGTGTTCTAATATCAGACTTGATATATTTTGTCCGTCAATCACAATCCCCTTATTGACATAATTTAAGTTTTTGTTTCTCCAACTTGAAATTATCGCCTCATAAATCAGCTGGATCCACCTCCGGGATTTGCCTGGCACCATCATAATAATGATGCTTGCCATGGACAATATTTTATTATAAAAAATAAAAAATTATTATTTAAAATAAATTATTTAAAAATTATTATATAAAAATTAATATCATAGTTGATAAAATTAATACATAAAAATAATCATTATATTATTAATAATAATAAAAGTATATAGCATACTAAAAATTAAAAAAAACCTAAACATTTTTATATTTTAAAAAACTTTCTAAAAGTTTTATTAATATCTTTTAAATTTTTAAACTTTAATTTTATTTTTAAACATATGATTATATGTATTTATATATTTAATTTATTTTTATTTTATTCTTAAGATATAGCTATCCTTTTTTTAAATATACGAAAATATATACGAAAATATTAAGAACTTTAAACACCTCTAAACTTTTTTTAAACTTTAAAATAACTTCAGAAATTTCATAAATATCCTTAAAAATTTTTAAATTTCATTATCTTAAATGTATGATTAAATAATATTTACATCTCTAATTCAATTTAATTTATTTTTAAAGTGTAATTATCATTTTAAAATTATTGAAAACATACATTAATTTTAAAAATACCCTCAAATTTTTTTATATTATAATAAAAAATAAATTACCAAAATCTTTTAATGACCTTAACCACACACTATCTAAGATAAATTAACAAACTGATCTTTTAATGCCGATACCCAAACACTACCAAACATAAATTACCAGAGTACTTTCAGCTCAATTCAACGTGTATAATTCTGAGATGTTTTTTTCCTGGTGATATTATAATAAATACACTTTCAAGGGCTCCAAGTAGATTTGGTTCCTTAACATAAAGTGCAACGTCTGGTTGAATATCAGAATATCGGGAAAGCAGAGCAAGCTTACATTACATCTATATGCTTTCACAAGTTGACAGAAAAATTTAATACAATGGTGAAAGTTATTCTGTAGTAGCTAATATTTGATAGGCCAATTTATAAATACGACTGTCTAGATCTTATGGCACCCTTGCAATGCTTATAGATACGATACTTCATCAGATGGAAATCCAAAAGCTCACACAAAGGTATGTGGTTGATTTCAGGCATTATGTATTATGTAATGATAGGTAGAAGCTTGGATCATTGTTGTTGCAATTCTATAGATGATCAAGAAGAACCATTATCCTATGTAATTAGCTTGCTATAAAAAAGAAGCATAATTGTTTCAATTTCAGCAGACTAGAATCTAGGGCAAAGTGGTTACATGAGATGAAGAAATGTCTAACTTTCAGCATTTCGGGACATACAAGTGCTCACCTGGGTACTTATTGCAGGGATTCCGGTTAAAGATGACATGTTGATCATCTTAGGAGCCAACAGAGTAGATGCATATCCAGCCGGGCAGGATGACTATAGGGTGAGATGCAATAACTAAACTTCGGCACAATGATATAGGCCTCAATGTCTCTCTGGTTGGACCTCTTATAGCACTGACTGATAAAAGTGTAGAACTGGACATACCTCTTGTAGTAATTCAGAAGAAATTTTGGTTAGGAAAAGATTACACATCAAATTCAAATCTTCAACAAGGAGACCTGCAATTCTACAAAGTGTAGAGGTAACTGAGAAATCATTGCATCATCGGTTGCAAAGAATAATAGGTGGTGCTACAAGATGATTATGTTGCATGTACAAATGCCAATTGTGTAAAATTTTGTCACCAAATTTGTTTAAGTTGCATTTGATTTTACTATTATTTCTTCAGAGTAAAAAAACTAAAAAAGTCCATCTACCTATGTATCTGACAAGACACACCAGTTTATGTCACATGTAATTAGTTCCCATAACATTTGCTCATCTTGCTTCTTTTGATTACTCTATTCTTGCTCTTCAATCCATTTCAAATACTTGTATTCTTTGTTTCTCGATGCTAAAATATATTTCAACTAATGGTGATAACTTAGATAAGGCAGTAATTCTTAGAAATACAAATACAGAAGATAATTCAGTCATCAAAGACCTATATACCTATACTTTCTATAGGCATATGAATCCAAGATCATACACAAATAGTCAACAAATGATTGCAATCAATGTTATCTCTAATTCCGAAAAATGAGTAAACATAAGAAATCACTCAACAATTATGCAGTTTTCATACCATTTCATAGTCCCTCATAGCCAATCCCTCTGCTGCAACTTCAACGGCAAATAAACCTCAGACAAGTATTGAAAACCAAACGTGCTCAAGGCCTGAATTTCCGCCTTCTGCTTAGTCTTCACCATCAAATTCAACTCCTCAACCCAGCCAGGATTCTTCTTCACAAAATCCTCCTCCAACAAATCCTTCCCAGTCTTAATATCCTGCTCAGTCATTGGCAGCCTACATTGCTCCGGTATCTTATACTTATCCAAATCACTTGGCCTAATCCCCAGCCACTTGATATCTGGCGTTGTTAAATTCGCGCTATCATATGACATGTTCTTCGACCCACAACCATAAACTGATAAAATCTTTAGTCCATATGGATCACTGTCAACTAAAGCTAAAACAGGTAACTGCAACTCAGTCTTCATCTTCCTTAAGAACAACCTTGTTGCCACATCAGGCTGGCCCTTGGCAGTGACAATGATACAAGGAAATCGATTGTAAAATCTATCTTCAGCTAACCGAATATAAGCAGCATCTTTCTCAACTAAAAGTATAAACAATGCATCACTTTGCATGTCACCAACTCGATCAATATTCGGCGGAATTGCTTTGCCTCCCATTCCCATTTTGGTACAATCAATCATGTCGCCATTGTCACTGAAAGTAAGTCTTCCAACAACCACGCCTTTCTCGGAGGCGATCACATTGAGGCTGGAACGAGTACAGCCGAGCATACACGCGACATCGTCCAAAACGGCGTCGGATTGTGTCTGGTCTTGGAAGAGCTTGACGTCCGTGTAAAAGAGGTCTCGTTTGGTGACGTGAATGTTTTTCAAGCAGAGTTGGTGAATGAGAGAGAGGATTTTGACGGTGATGGTGGACTTCCGTACTGATGACACGTGTGCGAAGGGACGCTGGGTAGATTTGTCTTTCAGAACGATGCGGTCAAGTTCGGGGACGTAGAGCTGGTTGGTGGATGCTCGTGAGGGGACTTGGAAGGAGAAACCGTTACCGGATATAATGGAGTGAGCTACTTGGAGGATTAGAGTTTCGATCGCCAATTGGACGGAGGAGAGAGAGAGATCGGTGACTTCGCGACAAGTGGCGGAGAGATTGAGGTCCGAAAGAGTGAGCGGTTTGGATGAAGAGGTGGAGGTGGAGGTGGAGGTGGAGCCGCCGTTATGGGCCTCCAGGAGTTGTTTGAGGGTTTCGACGAGGTCAGAGTCCGGTATCAGGATTTCCTTGAAGGGGAGTACGGCCTCGTCGTCGGACGACGGGTCGGCTCGCCGACGTTTTTGTTTCTTTTTCTTGTCGGCCATCATGCAGCCAATGAAGTGGGATCCTTGTTTAGGGCAAATCAAGCAGTGAGCTTTGACCTTGTGACACAAAATTACAATTACTGTTGCACAACTTCTGAAACGACCGCGTTTCTTCGCAGATTATTTGTTTTTAGCGGGCCGGAGGTAAACAATTCCCCGCTTAGCTATAGGTGTTGTGGAATACATTACATAAGCTTTCACTATAAATTAAAATTTATATATACATTTTTATCGACGGAATGTCTCAAAATCTTCCTAAATATGATGGTTGTAGGATGACCCAACATTCTTCACAAACAGCATGCTTTTAATATGTCTTCAATATTTGGGTCATCTCCTGCTTCCTTATCCTGCTTGAGACAATAAATCAATGATGAAATGGAAAAAGTGAAACAGATTATAGTTGGAAGAAATTAAACATAAAAGGGAAATAGTATTGTAGGGAAAGAATGGAACAATTAGATGACAAGAACCAGTCCCAGTGAAGCAAAGTTTCAATTGCTAGTCAAAATATTCAATCCAAGGATTATCAATCGTTCTTTCAATTTTCTAAGACGGATTGAGGGAAGACAGGAAAATAAAGGACTGACCTTGTGTATGTACAATATGTTGCTTTTACCAGGTCCTGCAACTATAATTCCTCCTTGCCTCCTGAGGAAAAACAAATTTTACACAGTATCTTCCATGATCAGGTCATCAAAGTGCACAAATTTGACTGACTAATGGGAATTTAGGTAGTCCCTCTATTTGTACTACATCCATGTAAAGTTTTAAGTTTACCCAGTGAAGTATGAAATGGCCGGTGTCATGTTGTATGTACTTCAAAACAGTTCATATTTCTTCAAAAATTCTCATATACGACAACCATGAAGTTAAAGTAGCTGAAGCACACAGTTTGCAACAAGAAATTGTTGTCAAAATCAAGTAATTATCCATATCTTTTGCCTCTTTTGATTTGTTGAAGCACATAACAAAAATAATTTGAGAAATCTATATGTACTACAGTTGCTTCTAATGGATGCTATAAAACTTGTCCTCTCAACTAAATTTATACTGATTAGAGTTCTGTTCTTTGTTGAGAGCTAACAAAGTTCTGTTCCATATCTGTGGTTGATCCAAATCAAACAATGAGCAGAAAAATAAATTTAACAAGCATAATGGAAATTCCATTAAATAATGTCTAAGAAACTTTTGACACAGGAGTTAGAACTTTTAAATGTCCAGAATAATGCATTGCAGTATTTTAAACAGAAGGGTCAACATACCAGCCACCTCTGCTAACAGTATCCTTTTCAAATGAAAGCTTCCAATCTTGTCGATAACCCTCCATGTAAGATTGTATTATCTTAAGACCTGCCTAATGAATTATGCACGCAGCTAATAAGAAATTCTAAGCTTAGTCATAACATCTCATAATATAGACATCCACACTCAAGCCACCAAAATCCTAACTGAGCATGCATCAATAACAAGCCAAATACATTTAGTCATGGAATTTTCTTACATACTTTGGGAGTAAACGTGGTTGAAACCCCAGATACAAATCTTAGAGCATCATATGATGAGTGACTAGGATCTGCATAAACTTCTGAAACAAACTAGAAGGTTTGTTATTGGCCTTTAATATGATGGAAGCAATATGGCTGAAAGAAATTTTTTGGGGAGAAAAATCAATTGTTGGGAAAATGTCAAAAATTCAATGATCTTTAGTTGATAGTAACGAAGAAGATCCTCCCTCAAAATGTACTTCTCATAGCCATAAGATAAATCCAAATCATTGATGACTTGAACCATGCATTAAGAGACATACCTCCTTTAAATTTTGTTTGCTCAGAGAATGTTCTTGCCTACATCAAATTACAACTTATGGTCATAACAGATACACAATTAAAACAATCAATTTATTCAAAAAATGATGTAAATTAAAACAATCAATTTATTCAAAAAATGATGTATATGTTTAAGCACCAAAAAATAAAAAATAAGATTTAACAATATTCAAGTGCTTTTCTGTTCTTACACAGGCAAAATTAGGGTCTTCTGGTGTAGACTTATTTAGAACATATGCAATCAATGCTCATAGAACCGAGGATTATACTTCAATTTAATCCACTGATTTCATAGGGAAATGAATAAAGAACTACACTAATTAAGTACAGCTAAAAAATCAAATCAGACAGATGTCACCAGCTGCGTTGTCCAAGACTGGTAATGAATTTATTCTCCTTAACAATACTATCATAGGATACCAAGTATCAATCCCACATGCATTTTAAAAGCATACCTGTTCAACACTACCAGGTCCGATCAAAACAAGAGCCACGCCAGATGCATCCATTACATCCTGTCACATATTTAAACAGTAGTATTGATGAGTAAATATCTCTCATCTTCATTTACAACGAATTATTCAAACTCAGAAAAAAGAACTATGTATTCTCCGTAGTCCTTTCTCAGTATTTCCCAAGGTAGGCAAACAAGCTCAAGAGTAAATTGGCCTTTCCACAGTGGAAAGATGTCATCTATAAAAAATGTCAGCATTATTTTGGGTAATTTGGAAAGGTTAATAATACTTCAATGCACAAATATTATATCAACTCTATATGTGCTAAAAACCTCTCATTGATATATTATGTTAATTTGTTTAAAAAAAATCTTACCTTCTTCAAGGCAAGATAATCCGCTCGCTTCCGGCAAAGCACACATCTGAAAGCAGATAATTTTAAGAAAAGAGTACGAAAAATTGTTTCACAGAACTCATACACAAATTAATTAAACGGATGTCAAGAAAGTGAATCATGTGATCACCCGAAGTGACGAGCAAACGCCACAACCGCTTTTCGATCTTTCCACAAATTGGAAACAGAAATTTCGTTTCCATTCAAATCAAAAACTTTCACACTGTCCAACGAATTCAGGGTTTCTTCGCCAACTGAACCAGAAGCTTCAACTCCTGTTTACAAAACAACATGAGAACACAGAAAATAAAGGAAACTATAAGAAGAAAAAAATTTAACTAGCCTGGAGAATTAGAGATAGCAGAGGTGGCGACGAGACGGCTTGTCCGTACGTGAGTAGAATTGGTAGGCAAAAAGCGGAGGAGCTTGAGGTTTGATGATTGGTTGGGGAATGCACGCGTCGAGAGATGATTGGTGCAGGTGTTAAGTTGGAACATGCTGGACGAGAGAGAGATCGCCATGACTGAGTCTGAGTGAGAACTCAGAAGGCAGAGGAGGAGACGGTGGTTACGCTGCTAATGCGACCGTTAATTCTTTTGTGGGAGGTGAGATGAACACGTGGCAGACGCTGACAGAGTCTATATTTATTTGGCTAAAGAATCTAGTCCCACCTAAAATTTCTTCATCAAATCTTAAAAATTCATATATCCACCCTAAAGCCTTTTTATACCAATCCTCTAACACTTATGTTATAAGAGTAATGAAAACAGTGTGAAAAAAATTGAACTAAATTTATAAGAGAATTTGTCCTGAAAAAGAATTGGTTTTAAATAATTGTTTCACTAGGATTGCCGAATTTGTTACAAATATTAATTTAATTTTTTTTCTCCCCCTCTGCTTTTATTGCTTAAAAAAAAATTAAAGGCATTAACAAATTTAACTAGATTATCATTAAAGTAAATTACTTAAAATATTAATAAAATGCTCTATTTGATAAAATTTATATATATAAATAATTATTATATTTAATGACTAATAATAAATATTATTTTATTTAAATATCTTTAAAATATTGTTAGTTATAAATTACTATTCTATTTATTTTTAAATCAATAGTTTTGATGATTAATATTCTTAATTTTTTATCCTTTTTATGTAATTATTATTTTTAAGCCATTGAAACATATTAAAATTTAAAATATTTAATTTTTTTTTAAAATTTAAAAACCTATTTTACTAATATTTTAAAATTTTATAATTATATAATATTCATATTCATATTTTATTTTATTTTATTTTTAAATTTTTATTTTTATTTTTCAAATTATAAAAATATATTAAAATGAGTATAATTCTATCAAAAAAAAAAGGATAATTAAAAGCACTAACTCATATGAATCAACATGACAAAAGAAAAATGATATTTTTTGAGTTTCTGTTTTCCAAGGCAAGAATTTTATTTTAAATTTTCAGAAAAAAAAAAAATTACGTTTGACTTTGAGGCTCGTACTTTTGGAGGCTAATTACTACACGTAGTAAAGCCAGACTGGGGAGTGGGTCAACTCCGGTTCCACGGCTGCTGCTCTCTTCAATCTGTCAAAGCAATGGCAGCCTTAACACGCTTTAGAAAACCCTCTTCACTTTCCCTTTCCTTCTCTACAATAACCAAAGGGCTTTATTTTTATTCTTCTGCTTCAGCTGCCATCGCTGAGTCCAATCCTTATCCTGAAATCCACAATTTCACCCGTAAAGATCCCAAGGACAGGAATGTCCATTGGGTTTTTCTGGGCTGCCCAGGTGTCGGCAAGGGCACATACGCTAGTCGTCTCTCCAAGTTTCTCGGTGTCCCTCATATTGCCACTGGTGATCTTGTTCGCGCAGAACTCGCTTCTTCGGGTCCCATGTCTCACCAGGTTTTTTTAATTTCTTTTATCTAATTCAAGATGTTTAACTTTCCATCACCATTTCAATTCTATATATGAATCGAAAGTGTATTACTGTCGTGAAGCTGAACTTCTGGTGTAGTTCTCTGTGCACTTAAGATCTGCTGAAAGAAATGATAGTTTGGCATTATATGAGATTTTATGTGACCTTTTAGTATAGCTTATTTAATACAGATTATTGAATTATTAGATCAAATAATCATTTATAACATGGTAGTATACCTTATATGAATAATGTAATTGTGGATTATAATCACATTTTTAAATATTTAAGCCATAATCCAAAAGCAAGTAGGATTAGCTCTTTTTGAGTTATTTGGTTAATATATTTGTTAATTTTTATATTTCTAATCCAAAAAGCAAAAGCTAAGTATTGGCTGTATTGGACATTTTAACACAAATGATCAGCTTTTTAGATTGTTTTCCAAATAGTCATTCTTGTATTGTGATTATTCATAAACCAATAATCATAAGATGTACCAAACATGAAAGAATTGATTATCACATAATCAATTTTTCCTATAATTATAATCCAATAACCATAAGTTGTGCTAAATGGGCACTATTTAGTTTAGGTTGTAGAGTCGATGCCAATTTGATGATACCTTGCCATTTTGTTAATAAACCAGTAAATTTGTTAGAAACAATGTTGCTTTCTTCTTGTAAGTTGGTTTCATCATAATTGTACTTGATTGAATTTTAGGCTATCATGTATTTCAACTAACAATTAGTTGTCTGTAAGAATATATGGTCAGTTTGTGGCTGTTAGCACCTTCTCATGATTTATTGGTGTATCATGTACAATGCAAAAACTTGTCTGTGGAGAATGTGGGTAAGAACAGTGATGAAGTAAGTGATGATGACTTGGATTATGTTGACGAGATGACAATGAATTATGTGGCAGCTTGTTTTATAATTAGGTTGCTTTTTGTTTTTGTTTAGTAAAAATACACTGGTGTTATATATATATATATATAAAATTTTCTTCTATCTCAATCTCTGCGTCTGTTCAAAATCAAAATATATCCTTCTGCTGCATCAAATAAATTATAAAATATTGAAAAGTGTCCTGCTATCTTTTGGATGACAGTATATTTGGGAGGGGACATAATTAATGGCCTCCAGAAGGCACACAACAAAGGAGCCATGGTTAAACCACACACTTTCAAGTGAGATCTTTGTTAGTTTGACCTAAGAGTGAGAAAGGCATGCTTGGTGGTGTTTTTATGTTGTATCTTTGCTTATGAATTACACCTATATTTTAGTTTCTAGTCTTATGTTGTATCTTTGCTTATGAATTACACCTATATTTTAGTTTGTAGTCTAAGAATAGTTGAGGATCAGTAGAAGTGTCTAGTTGTAACATTATTAGCACTTTTGGATATATCAAATTTCAATTTGTTCTAGTTTCTACCTTAGCTTTGAGATTATTATCCTATTGAATTTCTATTCTTTTGGACTTGTTTGTAATAGTTTTTACGCTTCGTCATCAGCAATTAATTCTTTGACCCTTTTTCGCCCAGTTGTTTGTATTTGAATTTTCTTAGTATACACCTCTAAACCTATTACTAGTGGCTCTTATATACAAAGAAACTACTATTTTCTGGAAATTTTTGGACATTTTAGTGTAACTTGGGATCTTTTGGTGTTACCTTTTGTTGGACTTAGATTCTCTTAGAAACTCAAATTGGTATGACCTTTGTAGTGGACTCCTTAAAGTTATACTCTTTAATATAACTTTTGTTGGGCTTGGGTTCCCTCAAAAACTTTTTTTTTTTTTTAATGGTCACTTAAATTCTTTTGGTGGGCCTCTAATCTACCTCTTTAAATCCAGTAAAGACCAAAGATGTTTTTTTTCTTGGTCAGCTTGGGACAGGCAAAGATGCTATCTTTATTTTAAGTGAGTTTTTTTCTTGCAGGTCTTACCCTTTGCTGAGCCAGCTTTGATGTTTTTGGCTCACTATGATTATCGTTTTAATAGTTTCTTTCCTCTATAGCTCAATCAAAGAAATTCCTCGTGCAAAGAAGAGATGGAGATAAGGAGAATCATTAAATTAATGATGTGCTTGGTGTTAGACTAATATTAATTCTGGAAATACAGTCAATCCTTAATCCTAGGACTGTATTGCTGCTTATTAGGAGTACTATTGCGTTGTTTCCAGGATATTAGCAAATCAAGGAATTTATCCCTAGGATCAAGTATTGACTATATACCTTGAACAAGAGATTATCATTCTAACACTTAGTTGTTGAGCCCAGAGGGGTTGGCTTGAGTTTCAATGTGGTTTAGTCAACCTGTATGTTTTTTTTTTGATCTCAGAAATGCTTAATTCGATTAATATCATAGTTGAGCAACAGTGCTCAATTTAACTGAATTTATGGTTGGGTAACTTCTTCATTCTTCTATTTTTTTTATTGTGTCATTCTTTGGTGTATCTAGATAGGTCTGGAAACCTAGAGAAATAGAGAAAGAAAGACCAAGCAAGAAGTGACCTTAAGATTTGTATATGAGGGGTCTGGATGGAAGCCACATGTTATTTGGTGGCATGATTAATTATACATTGAAGCCATATGTCCTTAAGTTTGATTGCATTTCATTGATTAGGGAGGTGGCTGGAATTAGTTTATAAACCCTCTCCCTTTCTACCAATTGCTAGAATCAGACTTGTTCTCTTTCCTTTTTGGGTTGCTTTGCTCTTATGGATGCTATCCTTAATCTTTCTATTTGCCCAACCTACTCTAGAGCTTCCTAGTGACTCTTTAATATTATTTTTCCTCAAGATTATAGAGAAAAATAATAGACCAGAAGTTTCCAACAGGTGGTTTCTCATTGAGGTTATACAGAACCATGTTGTTTGTTAGCTCTACCTCCTGTAGATCCAAGATTGAGAAAATAATTTTTGATGGCCAAGATAATTGCCATATTTTCATAGGTGATGCAAAATTCTTGATGCAAAAAAGAGAAAAGGGAAATCCATTGAGGGTGGATTAGAATCATCTGAGGGGGTGAAAAACCACAATAAATAGCCCATGAAAATGAACTTAAAAAAGGATTTGTTGGTACATTCCCAACAAATTATATGTTTATTTATAGTTGCTAGTTGGATACCAGTGGAGTTACATTGGGAGTTATGTGTTATCTGCACTTTTGGGTTGATTATTTCTAGTTTCTCTTGACCTCTTTCTCAATGTTTTGGATTATTATCTCTTTTAATTAGTTTTTAACTTCTAAAGAAGTGGGTATAATGGTTTTGGTCCTCTATTCTGAGATGACTGATATTTTCCACCTATGTTGAGCTGGCATATGTTATGCAAAAATTACCATTCATTTGTCTGGGCTTTAGGAATGGCGCTACATGGTCCTCTTTAGTGGATATTGTTGTGGGGTAAATTAAATTCAAGTGCAAATGTAGCATGTTATTTTAAATCAAATTTAGTTCTTGAGGCTGTAGCATAGGCGTGATGTTTTTATTTTTCAGTCTTAACTATCTGACTGTTTACATTTTGAAAGTAATAGATTCAAACCAAGTGTGCTCTTATGTGCCATGTTGTTATTTTTATTTGACTAAAATATTTGATGTTATCTTTTTTCTTTTCTGCAGCTCTCTGAGATTGTAAACCAAGGTAAATTGGTTTCAGATGAAATTATATTCAACTTATTGTCAAAGAGACTTGAGACTGGGGAAGCTAAGGGGGAATCAGGTTTTATCCTTGACGGTTTTCCTCGAACAGTAAAACAAGCGGTGGGTGTCCTTCTCTTGATGAAGATCATAGTTTTTACTTTCTACTATCTAAAATCTTATCTGATTTTGAATAATGTACCCTTGGTCCTTGTTTTCTGGGATTGGCTAATTATCCTTCCAGTACTCTCAATAGATCTCCCATGTGGTTTACTCTTCTTAGCCCAATATTAGTTGGTTGTTCAACTTGGATGTGTTTCACGGTATTATGAAACTTGATTTTCCTAATTAATAAATATTACTTGTTTATGACACTCTCCAATTGTAAGAACCAACCAAGTAAGGTGCTTCATCCTCTGGTCTACAACAGATGCTGCCTCTTAACACATTGAAATTAACTTTGAAACTCTTTGTGATCTCAATTTTCTTGAGCCAATGGGTCTCTATTCT
Organism: Anacardium occidentale; assembly: GCA_026122585.1. Lineage (NCBI taxonomy): Eukaryota > Viridiplantae > Streptophyta > Magnoliopsida > Sapindales > Anacardiaceae > Anacardium > Anacardium occidentale. The sequence goes on from JAJEJH010000056.1 coordinate 117,303, forward strand.
CTTCTCTCTTTTTCTCTCTGTAGTTGTTTCATCTAGTTATTGTCTGATTGCTTGTGTTTTTTAGGAAATACTGGAAGGAGTAACCGATATTGATTTGGTCGTCAATTTGAAGTTGCGGGAAGATGTCTTACTTGAGAAATGTCTTGGAAGGAGAATATGCAGTCAGTGTGGGGGGAATTTCAATGTGGCTTCTATTAATGTCAAGGGTGAAAATGGTAACCCAGATATTAGCATGGCTCCCCTTCTTCCCCCGTCCCATTGTATGTCAAAGCTCATCACTAGGGCAGATGATACTGAAGAAGTGGTGAAAGCACGACTTCATGTATACAATGAACAGGTATCAATTTGTTTATAAAAAGTCTTGGGTCATCTTTACAACAATCTAATAAAATGTCGTGATATGTGCATTTATTATTTCTTTCTTTCACCTAACCCTTACTATGATTCGCAGTTTTTGAAATTACTGTATGTGTAGTTAGATCTTACTGGATAGTTGTATCATTGTCTCACCAAAGATTTCTCATTTATTTGTACCTTTCATTTAGACCATATGCAAAATTCATTGAAATTTGTAAGCATTCCATACTTCTATTTGTTTAAGGGATCAGAACTGGTTTTTTTTTTTTCAACTTTTAAGCAATTTTTCTGTGTATAAGAATTGCATCTTTTTTATCAGCTTGGATAATTTCTCTGGGGCATATGGAGCCAAGCTTTTTATGTACATTTATTGATAATTCAAATTATGCTATGAGGAAATAATGTTTTTAATATTTTAAGCTGCAGTTCTGTGTTTATATAAGAGGTTGATGATGGTTTTTCCTCAAATTGTGTGGAAAATAGTGATTTATTATATTCCCATTTTGTTTGAGGAATTGCTAATCACTCTAATTCTCTTATTGTTGTACTTGCAGAGTCAGCCTGTGGAAGATTTCTACCGCAGTCAAGGAAAATTGTTGGAATTTGATCTGCCTGGAGGAGTTACTGAATCCTGGCCAAAGTTACTAGAGGCGCTAAATCTTGATGACTTTGGTGAGAAGCAGTCTGCTGCAGCATAAACTATTAAAGACTTAAAGTACTTGTAATAGTAAGTCTTGTTATTCTTTGCATGTAAAAATGTTGCATGCTTATCAATTTTGCATGAGGAAAAGACATAATTAAGATCTAACCATCTGTTAGATCACAACCTTGTTAGGCTACAGTATTCTTATATTACAAAGATATTTTATTTCTGTAACAGAATTAGACAGAGGGAGAGAATATTCATTATCACATTATTTTTATGGTAACAATAAGATTCCTGAGATCAGAGACAATGATACTGTATTTCTATTGTTATAACAATATTGTGTTGCTGGAACTTAAGATCATAGTTATATTGAAGTGCTGATGCCATGTTTTAAAGTTTTGAGCTGGAATACTTGTAGGGTAGAAGTTAAATGAAACTTGATCTCTCATACACATATTCCTGGAATATCCTGAAATTTGTATTGTAAATGTTACATCAGCTTTGGAAATTTTTTTATTGTGTGTTAGTGTTTCTACTATTTTATGATGCCACATCCAATGTTATCTTAAAACTCCTTTTAAACCTGGGTTTGCTGAATCAGAATTGCCATTGCAACTGGCCGAGCCGGTTGGCCATAGTTTGCCAAGCTATAAGTAAACACAGGTGCAGACATCGACGGCAATTGGGATACACAACCAGCTCTTAATTGCGAGAGGTGCAATGAAGGTAGACCTTCCCACACTTGTACATAGAACTTGATCAGAATCCAATTTGTTGAATGAAAGGGCCTAATGTGAAGGTGGTCTTTGACAGCGATTTCAATGTAATCTGTTAGGATTTTGGAAGTCAGAATAAGGAAAAAAAAAAAAAACTTGAGAAAGGACTGGTGAGCAGGCAAATGAAACAGCATCTTCTTTTGTTAGCCTCATAAAGAAAGGTAGAAGAATCCTGGACTACAGGATATGCCAATTTAAAGATAGCCATAGTAATGTGAGTGAAAAGCTGAAAATGCAAAAAGAGGCTATATGAGGCTGTGTTTACTCAATGTTACAATCAAGGCATAAATTCTTCACGTGCCTGCGTGTGCGCTTTTGAGCTGAAAATATTACCTGGACATCAAGTTCCTTGAAAAGCAAACCAAGCTTCTTTTTTCACTTCTACAGGATATTCTCCAGGCAAGTGTTGAATGTGTTACTGTATGTAATCTCATCAAGTGGGGTTAGACCCTATGAGAGTTGGTTCAAGTTTGAAAATAAATTTAATTTGAATGAGTTTAAAATAAACTCAACTCAAATAAGTTTAAACTCATTTTAGTTTATTATTATAATTGAACTTGAATTCGGCTCTTTTTTAATAAATTAAACTTTTCTAAGTTTGAGGAAAGTTTAATGAACTTGAACAGAGTTAAATTTAATTAAAATTATTATAAATTTAAATCTAAATTCAACTAAATTTATTTAGAATTTAACCCAATAAGGCCTGCCGCCTGTTTAATTACTAAATCATGAAGGGGCTTATTATTATAAAAAAAGACATTTAAACAACAAATAGAACAGGGGTATATTCGTCATTTTAAGTTTTTAGGACAACAATTTAAACACCCTCTGATTGGATTCTTATGGCTAACCGGACCAGATGTGCTCAATTCACTTGGTATTTTTCTCTTATATTTTTCAACCAATCACGTGACACCACGCAGACAACAGGGTGAGCATCGCTAATGACTTTCTTTAATTTTAATTGGCCAAACGATTTATTGCCACTGAAGGTTTCCTAAATAAGAAATTTCTACTTTAAAGCTTCTAAAAAATTAAATGTGCATCTATTAATTAATTTTTTTTTCACTTTTATTAATTTTTTTAATAAAATAATTAAAACAATCTTTAATAAAAATATAAATAATATTAATATTCAAAATAAATATAAAAAACATTAATATAATAATAAATTCAAAATTCAAAAAAATTTAACTTAAATTTTAAAAAATCTCTAAGTTTAAATAAGTAATTAAAAATAATTACTTAGTTTGATTGATGTTTGAATCTAACTACCTCAATATAAGAGAAAATTAAATATCAGTCAAAGATATAGATGAGACAACTATTAAAAATAATAAAAAATAATTAATTTAAAATGTACTAACAATTTTTAATTATCTTTAATAGTGAAAATAATTAAATATTTAATAGTTAAATTTTATTATCGATCGAATTAAATAATCATTTTTGATACGTGATTATGTTTTTAACGTTTATTACTATTGACGACGTTGTTGGTAGTGACAATTATTTTTTTAATTTTATTTTATCATTTTATTATTTAAAATTATATTAATATTATTTTTTATTTTAATTATTTTTATAAAATTAATTTTATTATTTATAAAATTTTTATTAAAAATAAAAATATTTTTTATTAATTAAATTTAATAATTAATCATTAAAATTAAATCGTGAAGGGAAAATAGATTTGGCCATTTTAATTCACTGACCGACTAAATATTTTTAAATACGCTGGACATTTGAAGTCCGTGAAGACGACGTTTCCCTTATAATTCCCTCCCTCCAATTTCGACACGTGTCACTCACCAGATCTGCAAGATCTGCAGAGATTTTTATTACACTCTCGAGCTCACTGCTTTTGATTTCCTCCAGCTCACCAAACCCTGGCCCCATATTTTTGCCACGTGGAATTCCTGAATCGTACCTGAAATTTTTGGGACGTCCAACACGTCCATGTTTCCACGTCACCAAACTTTGACTCTCCTAATACTTCTCCATTTCCCGAAAACGGGCCATCCATTTTTCTTATTTTCTTAGTTTGTCTGTCTCTGACCGCAGTCATTACCCCAAAAAAAAGGTAATAATTTTTTTAATTTTTATTTAGAAATTAAAATCATGCTTTGACATTATTGTTTGTTCTCTGCCATGTTTATAACTCAAGTAAATTCCAAATCGATCGAGATCATTAACGGTGGTTAACGAAGCCTTTGAGGTAATATTATATATATATATATATATATATATAAAAGAAATTTTAGAAATTGGTTTTTTTTAATGTACGAATATATTTTATATCTATCAATGGTAATTTTATCTCATTTCCTCTATATAAGCTCTGTTCATGGTTTATGGAAGGGATAGCAATAACTATGTGTTCTGTTGAAAGTTTTAAAACGAGTGTCTGATTGATGATTTTTTGGTTTTTCATTTTGTTGAAGATCTAGACTAATGTAATAGTTTACTCTCTTTATTTTCTGGCTTTTGAGATTAGGGTTTTGATCTATGCATTTGGAATTTTCAGTTATACTAGTGACTTTGCTATTTTGATCTAAAAACCTCTGTTTTGGTTGATTTTAGGAATTAGAATGGCAGTTTTTGTGCTTTCTATTAGTTTTTTTTTTTTTGGCGATTTGGAGTGTTTCATTTTGCTTTTATTTATATAATTAATTAATTTTTTGTGTGACAGTAATTACTGGTGGTTCTCTGGTTTGATTGAGGTTGATTTTATTTTTCTAACAGGCCACTCTGTTGTAACAGGGGCGAAACAAGTTATTTGTTTTGGAGCGACTGATTAAGCACAAGTTGACTTACTGATGGCGTTTGTATATATATTCTTATGGACCTGATTTCTGTGCCATTGCATATGCCATGATTCCAGGCTTGTATTAGATTGAACTCTTTGCATTTATCGAGGTTGGATTTTTGAAGCGGAAGATATGTGCTATTTGTTTTGCGGATTGAAGAGGGTTTTTCACTGTTATGTTCTTTGGACCTTCCTTATTATCAGTCTTTTTGATTCTCATTGACGGGGAGTGTCCAGATGAAAGTTGATGGTGCCAGAGACCAAGAGTTGCAGGAACTAAATCATCATTTGCGAGATGGGAGCAAGAGAGACATGGTTGTCGATGAACAAGGACTGCATGATGATGGTCAGTTGAAAGACAATAAGATAGCTGACAATGTGAAAGATGGCTGTCGAGGGGCTGCAGAGGCATCAGCTGTGCTGCAGGTCTCACAGCAACAGCCTCAAGCGGCAATGGTTTGTTGGGAGCGGTTTCTCCATGTTAGATCCCTCAAGGTTCTTCTTGTGGAGAATGACGATTCTACACGCCATTTTGTAGCTGCGCTGCTTCGCAACTGCTGTTATGAAGGTTGGTAATGAAGTGCATGTTATGATGAGTGTTGTTTAATATTTGAGGGCCTGGTACTTGAGACTAGGTTACACTTTGATTTTTATAATAACAAATACCTATTTTTTTCACATGCTATATATTTTTTTTAATTTTATGTTTTGCCTAAATAATTTTATTTAGGCATTATCAATTTTTAAACTTTAGATTGTTAAATGTGTGAGGAACTGTCCACTTTTGGAGTTGTTGTCTTTGCAATGTTGTTATTCTCAATTAGAGGAAGAGAGAGAAAGGAGAGAAAATGAGATAGAAAGTATAAAAGGGATTGAAGAAAGAGAGAAGTGAAGAATAGAAATGTGAGAGGTTGAATTTCTGTAATGAAGAAACTATACAATGTAGCCTTTAGGAATTATATCTTTTGCTATTAAAAGAGGCTAAAATATGTCCAAATAAAAACTAAATGAACAAATAGTACCCAAGATTTGAAATCATTGGAATAAAGTAATAAATACTAATATACCTTAATTAACATATAAGAAATTGTAAGCTATAGGTTTTACTGCAATGTCTATCATGCTTTCTAGACTCTCACTGTGAACTCTTTTGACTTTCACTATTCCAATTTACGGCACAAAAATATATATCTCAATTAGTAAGAACACATGTTATAATTTTTGCTCTTGAATGGTATATAACATTGGGCATTGATAGCAAGTGAGACTCTAGGTTAACTTACAAGCTTCAATTCAACTAATAGACACATTTTGTGGAGAAGACAATTATTTTAAACTCAAAAGTAATTCTGTGAGTTTGAAGAATGTTTTTATGAAGCCAATCCAATCTGACCCCAAAATTAGTTCTATTTTATATGACATGCCAAAATCACCCATAAATGGTCAAACACAATCCTGTAGAACTCTCAAATTTTATTTGGCTGCTTCCTTTTTTTTCGGCAGGTGGAGATTGTGCATTAGAATGCTTTGACCAATCATTCTCATTGGCTCTTGAGTCTTGTGGATAAGTTGCCAGTTTTTTCTGTGATGCTTGGTATCAAGTCTCTACGTTTGTGAGTCCAATAGTATAACCATGCTAAGCTCAGCTGCAAAATACTTTAGTCCAGTCTCATTATTGTTTATTTTGCTACAGTTCTACTCATTGTGTCACAGCAGTCTCTTGCTTAGCTTCTCTGTGATACTTCTGTATACAAGTGGAAAAAAGTTTCCCAAAACTATGTATCCACTAATCATTGACACGATATTTATCTTTCCTACATCTCACTTCCAGTTTTATTTGTTAACTACAACATTCATTATTATATTTCCAGTTACTGAAGCAGCAAATGGATTACAAGCGTGGAAGATATTGGAAGAGTTGACCAATCATATTGATATTGTCTTAACTGAAGTTCTAATGCCTTGCTTATCTGGAATTGGTCTTTTGTGCAAGATTATGAGCCATAAAACACGTAAAAATGTCCCTGTAATTAGTAAGTTCCTTCTTTTTTCTATTTTAATATGCCTCTGAATTCTTGTTAACATTTTACCTGTTATTTAAGTGGTAATTTGTGATTTTTTTCCATAATATATTCCAATTAGATGCTTTTTACTACTTCTGGTGAGATCTGTGTGCAGTGATGTCATCTCTTGACTCCATGAGTTTGGTCTTTAAGTGTTTATCAAAAGGTGCTGTCGACTTTTTAGTGACGCCTATACGAAAGAATGAGCTTAAGAACCTTTGGCAGCATGTTTGGAGAAGATGCCACAGTGTGAGTTATTAAAATTTTCGGCTTCGGACATAGACATTCTGGTTTCTACTGTAATAAGAGATGGAGTCTTCATCTACTTGCCGGCTTCACTACTCTGTTACATTTAAGAATTTTAAGAAGGAAAGAATTATTCCCCCTTCTTACACTTTTTGCATTTAGCACCCAAATTTTTGAAAGAACATTATATTTGTAAGATTCTAGTTATTGTTTTATCTTCCTGATTAGCGGTTAAATGTACTTCTAACTTCTGATTACGTTACCAGTTTGATACCTTTCTTCTATCACTAATTTTAGCCTCTTTCAGTCTAGTGGTAGTGGAAGCGAAAGTGGCACACAAACTCAAAAATCTGTAAAGTCAAAAAGTGTTGAAAATACAGCTAGCAATGCTGAGGATGATAATGGGAGCACTGGTTTATATGTCGGTGATGGAAGTGATGATGGCATCGGTACTCAGGTACTCTGAGCTATTGGAGTAATTAGAATTTCATGTGTTGTATATACCCATCATCTAATCTCTTTTCCCATATATTGCAAGCCAACTGGTTTTGTTAAAGCTGTTATTGGTTTAATTTTAACTCCTTTACCTCAAATATAAATATATATATATACATCGATTGATTTCACAGTCATCAATAATTTCATCCAATTTTTGTCATATAAAGATAAAATCTTATATAAGATTTTTTTTTTTTTTAATTTGCTTCTGGTTTTTCTTTATGCTGCCTCTATTTTTTCTTATATCAAGAGGGTTAGTGGCAAAACTTTACTTATGCTGTCCGCTTTGTTGTAAATTAGATTTCTTTTTATGATATTGCAATGTTGATGAGTTTATTTTGAGCTTTTGTGGTGGTCTGCAAAACCCAAATCCATCCAAAGCTATTACAACAATGGTTAATACAAATTGGTCTCTTGGAGCTACTAGGAAAGAATTTTTGCATTTTGCAGAGTTCTTGGACTAAACAAGTAGAATTTGATAGTCCCAGATCCATTTCACTATGCAATCAAGTTGCTGAGTGCCCTGATAGTACTTGTGCCCAAGTTATCCACTCTAATGCTGAAGTATCTGATAATAGAGGGATCCCTGTGACTGAAGCAAAGGAGTGCCATGAACATGAGGAACAACTTGGTATGCATGTAAATGTTGGATCTTTAATGCTTTCAGTATCTATGCTTTTCAGATTCTTTTCATGGTGAAAAACATTCCTTCTTTATTTTATAAAAGAATTTTTGGATAATATTGCGGAGACCTAAATTTAGGTGTTTGTAGAGATTTACAACTAGTGTACTCAAGTGAGGTTCCAATCAAATGTGTAGGCACCAAACAAAATAATCACCTGGAGGTGGACTCTAGTAAATTTGTCGAGCCAATTGATAGAAGAAAGCTGGACCTCAATAGTGAGAGTCCATCCAGCAAAATGAAATATGAAGATGCTAATCTGGTAGGCGTCATCTCCAAGATTACTGATCCTGAGAAGGACAATGCAGAGTACGAGGCTCAAGATCGAATTTCCAAGATCCTAGATAACGGTAAAGTGATAAAGGATTCCATACAACTACCTTCCCTTGAGCTCAGTGTAAAGAGACTTAGAGGAGTCAAAGACATTGGGACAACATTTCAGGTTGACCGTAATGTCTTGAGACGTTCTGACTCATCAGCCTTTTCCAGGTATAACTGATGAGGACCTGTGATTTTTGTTTGAGGTCTGGAATATTTACCATATAGATAATGGTTGAACCCTGAGTTTTGCTTATAATCTGAAGGTTGTGTCTATGCAGGTATAATACAGCCTCAAATACAAGTAAGGTTCCTGTTGGGAATGTTGAAAGTGCTTCTCAGGTTGACAATAGCATAGAAGTAGCCAAAAAGGGAGCAATTTGTGATATTCAATCTCATTCAAACGGTGATATTCCCAATCAGTCCTCAAATGCAGGTAGCAACAACTTGGATATGGGTTCCACCACTAATAATGTTTTTATGAAGCCGATACTTAAGTCAGAAGCTTCATCCACGATCAAACATTTGCATCCATCAGGTCCCTTCCAGCCTATGAAAAATGATCATTTGTGTGGCTCTCACCATGTTGCTTCAGATAAGGGGAAGAGGATGATGACTACATCAACTTTAGCACAAGGGAGGGACACAGACCAAGAACTCCGAATTTGGCACCTCACTCAGCATTATGATAATTTTCATCATCTTGTCTACAACATGCAACAGCAACTGCTGCCACATGACAATGATCATTTATCATTAAAGAAAATGGCTGCAACCGTTCCACATTGTGGGTCATCCTATGTGTTGGGTGGGCTGGTTGAAGGTAATGCTGGAAATCACAGTGTCAATGGAAGTGTCTCAGGCAGTAACCATGGGAGCAATGGGCAAAATGGGAGCAGTACTGCAATGAATGCAGGAGGGATGAACGTAGAAAGTGATAACGGGGTTGCTGATAAAAATGGAAATGGTGATGCAAGTGGCAATGGTAGTGGTAGTGGTCGTGGCAGTGGAAGCAGAGTTGATCAAAATAAGTTAAGCCAGAGGGAAGCTGCCTTGATCAAGTTTCGCCAGAAGAGAAAGGAGAGATGTTTTCGGAAAAGGGTAACTGATGTTTGGTTGCTTTTATTCCATCATCAGGGTTTTGTTTTGTCTTCTCTTTGATAACATTCTGTTATTCATTTCTATCCTTGCTTTTATCCTTTTTTTGTGCTCTTTCTAGATCTTATTATGAATTAAGCAATCAGCTTTTATCTCTCTAAGAATTTCATATGCTGTGAAATATAGTGGTAGTTTGGTTTTCTGGTGGTTAAATGCCTACTCAAGTGGTAGTTTATCCTAGGCTTTATTAGGTCTTGCTCTTTGCTTTGCTTAGTGAATTTACTTACATTTGCCACTTTGCTCATTGATTGTGGGATTGAATGTTGCTATAACTAAGAACTCTCTAGCCATTGATACAGTTGATGCAGATTGTACTTCATCACTACCTTTCCAGACAGTACAATATTGGGCAATGAGAAAGCTACATACTTCCTGTCAGTAATACCATGAAACATCATTCCCTTTGAGAACTTGTGTTTATAATTTTTGTATCATTGTTATTTTCAGGTTCGGTACCAAAGCAGGAAGAGGCTAGCAGAACAACGACCTCGCATTCGGGGACAATTTGTGCGGCAGACTACAAATGAGAATGCAACCAGGGAATCAGAAAGCTAGCTCAACCCTCCTGACACTGCAAAGTTAATCTACTTTTTATCAACCAAACGTGCATCTAGTAAGCGATTCCAATTATCCATACAAAGAATTTGTTGTTAAAGCTTGTTGAGAATGCTATCTAGACATCTTGAAATGTATTTTATTGTTGTGGACTTCAACTGTTACTTGTATAGTATGGCGGCCTCTTGAAAGGGGCAACTGTCTTCAGTTAAACCCTTTTACTATATGTGCTTGGTTTTCTTAAACCTGGTGAAACAATAGAATGCTCGTAAGACCCTTTTTTCCCCATGGACTTGTTAGTTTTTTAGCTTAGTAAACTTATAAAATAGTCATGAATGAAAAACCCTCGTGCCAGACATGTATAACAACAAACTTCACCAAAACCCTAATACAAATCTTGACTAACCCTAAACTGAAAACTTTTTCTATCTTTATCTTTAACAATCTTGCATAACCCACATTTTTCATCATTTTTTGGGTATTTTTATGGATTCAAGTCTTAAGTTTTTTTTTTTTTTTTTTAACCTACATGAGAATGAACAGGGTTACTCGTACACAAGTAACTTAGTGATAAATCCTTTTTTACACAAAGCTTTTGACGGCAACAAAGGTTATTCGTCAACTTTCACTTTGGCATTGTTCACTACACACAATATCTATAAACCATCTTTGACTACAAATGTTTCAAGTTTTTACTTTTTTCGATTGTTAAATTTAAGGAAAATTCTTGGATAAAGGGTACTAATTTGTCATTTTTTAACTTCAAAATTGGCAACTAATCATTTTTGTTATCCATTTTCTTCAGTTAAACTGATAAATAGGTACAATTGATACTTCACACTAAAAACTTTAGTGGAAGGGGGTTAGATTAGTGTTTTCCAAACTAAATGAGGCTGAGGATATATAAATACCAAGAAGTACATTTTAGATACCCAAAATAGAAAATGGTACTTTTGTGAAATACTAAGGCTTGCATTTTATAAGATTCTGGGTAAGTTTTTGCATTGTGCATTGCAATTTGAACCCAATTTCAAAAGGCTGAATTGGCTAGTTAAGGGAAAGATTTGACCTGGTTTTTGTTCTAGTAGCAAAGAGGCCTTGGGTTCTAGGGTAGGGACAAACTTGCCTTTTGGCAGAAAACCTGCCGTATTCATTTTTTTATTATTAAATTTGCAAATTAAATTAAAGTACTTTGAAAATTATTATTTTCCTTTGTGATTATCAAATAAATTATCCTAAAAAATTTTTAAGAAATCATCATCATACATATATAAGAATAATATGAATAACACTATATTTATCAAAAAAAAAAAAAATCACATATTGATTGATATGATACAACATTATTGATTATTATCAGATTTATACAATAACAATAATTAATTATATCGTGTGACATTATTCATTATGTAAATTTAATGTATAATTTTTTATAAAAATAACATTTTTCTATGTATAAACCTCTACTCATAATATCGGTTTATGATATATATATATATTAAAAAAAAGAATGTATTTATATTAAGTTTGTACTAAGACTTTATTCCATCGAGTAAAGTTGCACTAATTTAGCAAAGAGATAGTAAATAATATGATGTATGAAATAAAAAATATTACTGATTACTTGCAAAGAATAAAAACTATATTATATTTGGGGGGAGAATTTTATGATGATAAATTATTGGTTACTTGTAAATCTTTCAAATAAAAGAATTGTACTTATTATTTGAAAATTTGTTGAGTACAAGTTATTATTATATTTTATAAAAAAAAATATTTAAAAATTATTATATTTGGTTCATCTTAATTAAATATTATTTTATTCTATATTATATTTGGGAGGAGAATTTTACGTATGATAAATTATTGTTATTTGTAAATCTTTTAAGTAAAAGATTTGTACTTATTATTTGAAAATTTGTTGAGTATAAACTATTATTATATTTTATAAAAATATATGTAAATTATTATATTTGATTCATCTTAATTAAAATATAATATTGTTTTATATTATATTTGAGAGGAGAATTTTATGATGATAAATTATTAGTTATTTGTAAATCTTCCACGTAAAAGAATTATAGTTATTATTTGAAAATTTGTTAAGTATAAATTATTATTATATTTTATAAAAAGAAATATACATAAGAATTGTTATATTTGGTTCATCTTAATTAAAATATTATTTTATTTAAAATTATAAAATTTCTATTAAAAAAAAAAGGCCAATTGAACACAACTACCAGTCACAGCCCTCAGAAGTTCAGTTTAGGAGTTTCACAGCTCACCCTCTCACGTGTCCGCCAACTAACTTTCTTTTTCCTTTGAAATATTTAAATTAATTAATAATAAAATTTAAAAGTATCTAAAAAGTCCATAATAATTAATTATTTAATTTAATTTAATTAATTATATACTTTAAAATTGAAGTGACATAGTCCACGCGCCAAGATGATTCCTGGGACTGGCTTTCCATTTTCAGAAATAAGAAAGTCAAAAGAGAAACAGAGACAGTTAGTTGGGTGTCGTACGAGAGCCCTCTCCCTCCTCTGGTTTCAACTCATCCTCATGGCACCACCCAATTGCCTCTTCTCTGAGACAAATCTCTTCTTACTAAATCCAAGTTTCTTTTCTTTTTAATTCCTTTTCGCCAAATTTTTTATTCTTTTAATACTCTGCCATCTTTCCCATTTCTTTTTTTTTTTTTTTTTTTTGTTTCCTTCTCTTCTCTTCCGTCAAACTATCAACAGTCACGCTTTCTTGTTCCAAACGCTTTCCAGTCTTTCTGCTCTCTCTGTGTGTATTTTTTTATTGTTTTTTTGGATGTATTAAAAGGGTTACGGTTTAATTACCTTAGAAACCAATTACCATGGAAAAGTTTTCAACTTTTTTTGGTTTGTAGTTAGAACAAGACAGCCCCATCTAGCTACTGAACGACTGAAGGCAAATAAGTCTGCTTGCTTCTATTTGTTCAACTGGTTAAGGTTTCTCTGTGAACGAGTTTAAGTTCTTTTATTTTTTTCCCTCTTTTTTAATAAAAATTATATTATGTTAGATTTTTCGGTGTTTTCATTGAATTTTTGGTGCTCCAATGCAGGTTAAAGTGATTTAAAGAAAATGCGAAGTGTATGAGATTCCAGAGAAGCAAAGTAGCTGCTTAGTTTGTTAGTCATTAACATTCTGGTTAATTTTCTTCCTTTCTTTTTTCTTCCTTTTTTTTTTCTTCAAGTTAAATGCTACTTGGGTTCGTTCCATTAGTTTCTCTGTGTTTTAGATGGCTGCTGCTTCTACGGCTGTATGTTTTTTCTTTCGGTTTTATCATATAAATATTGCAACTTTTAAGTACTATGCCTTTTTCATAATCTTGATGCTCTTTATTTTTTGATGGTTTTTTTTTTTTTTTTTTTTTTTTATAATGAGATTAATGAATAGCTGAAAATTTGGTGGGGCGATTCTTTGATGAATTTTCTTTAATATTGTATTAGATGAGTTAATTTTCTATTAACTCTTTTTCTCCTTATAGCTTATTTGTGGCCAATTCAACGTTTAGATCAAAAACAATCCATTTGAGATAATTCGTGGTAGTTCTTGTGTGCTGTGAAACTCGAGGAGATGTTGTAAATCGATTCATGGCCATAAGGTTTCTTAGATGTGAATTTTTAGTCGTGCTAATTTCTCCAATATTTGTAGTCATCTAGTGTTGACCAACCTTTATGTATATTGGGAATTGGAAGCAGCTAAAAGGATTATTACAAGTTTAGGACATAAGCTTTTTGAAAGAACTTTGAGGGTGGGGTGAACCAGTAATTGCAATGGCAAGTTTTTATTACACTATGAAGCAGAAAATTATCATTATGTCTGTGGATGAAAATTTTGGGAACTGGCCACCTGATTTATGGAAGAGCAGTAACTGGGAAACTTAATTCACAATGGTTATCAAAGAAGGGCATGTGTAGTTGAGAATCCAGTAGTAAATATGCAGATTGTGGAAAAAAGTTTTCAGGAAATCTGTTGGTTATGCATTCATCAATGTGCCTTTATTGGTATGATGTTTTGCATGGTATAGTTTGATAACATATTGCCTGGCTGAATATGGATTACACTTTAAAGTTTTATTTATTTTATCTTTTGCTAAAATTGCTTAGTTAGTAATGGAAAAGTAAATCCAGGAATTGATTACCCAGTTGATTCATTAATTTTTGTGCTTGGGTTGAAAAGTTTAACACTGAAAATAATTTTTAACTGCTCTCAAAAGAGAAAGAATATGACTTCTAATGTGTAAGTTGCTTAGATGGCTGTTTGTCTGTATGCTTCCCTTTTTCTCTTCAATATTTACAAAAACCTGAGAGCTCTTGGACTATAGTTCCAAACGCAGGCAATAGATATTTAGTTGTATGAGGGCATGTGTTGGTCGGTGGTGTACTATTATTTCTTGAGATAATGCATAAATAATTGAGATTAGGATTTAATAACCTAGATTTAATTTGGAAAGGGTAGTGAAAGTATAAGGTTAATCCATACATAAACTAAAACTTAAGATTTTTTTTTAATGTTGTCTCGTAAATTTCACTCTGATGTTATATAGTAATTATGAATAACTTGATTCTGATGTAGGTTCAAAGAAGTTCTCTACGACCAGCTAGAGTTGACAAGTGAAGAGAGAAATTAGTTGTCTACAGATAATACTTCTAAATCAAGTTGTCCTTTCTACTCCACCATATGATACACCACCAGATGTAATTGGTGTTTCATATTTGATTGAAAATGGAGATCAAAGAAGCAGAAAGAGTTGTCATAGCTAAACCAGTACCTTCAAGACCTACTTGTTCCACTTTTGGGCCTTTTTCAGAGCTCCTAGCAGGTGCCATTAATGCTGCACCGCCAACTGTGTGCCCTGAAACTGCAGTTGTTGCCATTAGACCAAAGACAGTGAGGTTTAAGACAATGGTGAATCATGTTCCATCAAGTCAGGTTGAACTGTCTAGAGCAGAAATTTGTAATTCATCTGACAAAGCTTCAAAATTAGATGGTAAACCAGCCACAGTGCTTTATAAGCCACAGGCGAAGCTTGTATCAAAAGCAACTGTTTCTCTCTTGGCTAATATGGTCAGTATCAAAAATTCTAGATCTTGTTAAAATGGATGGGCATACATTTTCTTGATTAATTTCTTCCTCCATGTGAGAAGATCCAGTAAAGAAAACATATTTTCTTTTGAGATGAAGTATGAGTATAATCTTTTTTGTTTGTTTTGACCAGGGAAACTATAATAATGCTAGCCACCAACAACCACAGCAATCAATTGAGGCTTGTGTTCACATTCCAAGTCAAGATAAACAAAATTTTAGACCCCAAGTTAACTCAAACCTTAACCTGATTGTGCCACCAAGTAATGAGGCAGATCAAACTATTGAATCCTCAAAGATGGCATCTCAGAACTTGGAGGAGGATCCAAAGGCCTTGCCAGCCATAGCTGGGGATCGACCTTCATATGATGGCTATAATTGGAGGAAATATGGGCAAAAGCAAGTCAAAGGAAGTGAGTATCCACGAAGTTATTACAAGTGCACACACCCAAATTGTCCTGTGAAAAAGAAGGTTGAGAGGTTATTTGATGGACAAATTGCTGAAATTGTCTACAAGGGTGAGCACAATCATCCAAAGCCTCAGCCCCCTAAGCGGAGCTCATTAGGGACACAAGGAGTAGGAGTATTATCTGATAGCACTGGTCAGGATGCTCACAATCCTTCAAGGAATAGTAATCCAAATGAAATAAATGAAGATTCTGAATGTAGAGTAGAAAGTCAGAATGAAGTAGGTTTATTGGCACATTTGACTTATCAAGGCAAAGCACCTTTACCATATGAGCCTGTGATGGCTGCAGTGAATAATGCAGGTGGTGGAACCTCTGATACTTCTTGCGGCCTTGGTGGGGAATGTGATGAAGGAAAGAAGGGATTGGAGGGAGAGGATGATGAACCCAGAAATAAGAGAAGGTAGGAAATTAAGTAGAAACAGAAGTTTGATGAATCCCTGTTAGCGTCTCCGTGTTCCTTAGCTTGCAAAGGAGCTAACTATAGCTTCAAAATATATATATATATATATATATATATTTAGCATATTATTAAGTTGATTTTACTGCTTACTAGGAAAATAACAGAAGTTAGTTTTATTCTCATTTATATTGCTCTTTTCTCCATATAATCTTTCCTATACCAGTGAGCTTGGATTTATTCTGCACACACTGCAAATTGCAATTGTGATTAATCCATTCATCTAAAATGAGCATTAATGATTTATGGTTGATTATTATACCTTTTTGCCAGAAAATGTGAGAATCAATCTAATGAAGCTGGCGTATCAGAGGCTGTACCAGAGCCCCGTGTTGTGGTGCAAGGTTCCACAGATTCTGAGCTTTTGAGTGATGGCTTCCGCTGGAGAAAATATGGCCAGAAGGTTGTGAAGGGAAATCCGTATCCCAGGTTAAGACTTCATCACTATATAATGAGTTTTATTGTGCACTAATATGGTCTTCTTGCTGTATATAATTTGTGAGTTGTGTGTACATTATTTTGACATTTAGGTTATTTCTGACGTTTAATTTCTGAGCTGTTGTGGAAAGATGCAATTGTTCTTCTACTGACTTGCCAAATTCCACCTCTCCCTAATAAACCGGCAAGTCCATCAATGAGTTTTGCAAAATTTACTTTGACCTCCCTTTAGGTTTCCAAATATGGGTGATCTTTATGAAATAAAGGATCATCACATTTTCAGTGACTAGTACGGTCAGACCCCAGAGTTGGTTAAGTATATTTCTATCGGTGGTGACTACTTTCTTTTCCTCAGATGTTCTCACAGCTAGTTTTGCTATTGCAGGAGTTACTACAGATGTACAAATCTTAAGTGCAATGTGCGGAAGCATGTGGAACGAGCATTGGATGATCCTAGAGCTTTCATTACAACATATGAGGGAAAGCATAATCATGACATGCCTCTCAGAAACACAAATCTAGCAGCCTCTGAATCAGATTCACCTGCTCCTACCGGTAAAGATAAGTTATGATTGAATCCATGGAAGGAAACTATATCAAGGTGGCATTTGGTCTGGCAGAGTAAGTTGGAAAAAGTTCAAAGGCATCGAACCAAATGCCTGCAACAATTCTCAAGTCTCTGCTGACTGATCTGGTGCATCATCCATACAGTCCTCCTGAGTTCCCAATTAGACTTATGATGAAGAAAGTTGTATGTGGGTACTTCAAGATTGTTGGCAGCTCTATAGTTGTCCATTAACCTTTGTTCCTTATCACTGCAGGCCTCTGGCTCAGAGTACAGTTTTTTTATATGTTTTCCACTTCATATTATAATTAAACCTATCTTGCCTGGCCTCATTCGAACATATATTATATAAATACTGTGTATTAATCTCTTCCTATTGAAGTATCATACCATTTTCAGGCACTTTTGGAGTGCTAGATGTCAAAATAAGCTCTTCTTACTGATCACTTTGCCAAGAATTGAAGTCAATCAGCGTGTATATCGGATCATGGACTTGGTAGGAGTTTGACATAAAAGTTTCTGTTACATCTTTTCCTTCATTTTCTTTCCTCTTGACCCCGTGATTTGAAAATTATGCTTCTATTGGAATAGGTAAGTTCAAAATTTTCTATGCTCTCAACCAGTCACTTTTGAAGCAACGGATTCCAAGCCATAAAAATAGCCTGAATGTTCTACACAATCCTCGTGCAATCTCCACGCAATTACACCGTCATAGCGACTCAATCCTTTCAATCAACCAATTTCCATTTATTGTCTGTTTATATATTTATTGTGTATATATTTATAGATGAAAATTTAATTAAAATATATAAAAGTTCAGTTATTTATACATAAAAAAATTAAAATTATATAAATTTATTATATTTGAGGAGGAAATACCAAATTTATCATTCTCTTCATGTAATTTAAACTTTTCTTATATTTTATATGCAAACTTTTCATTTAAAAAAGGATAATAAAGAGAGGATGAAAATTCAGTTGAAAAAATTAAAACACTCAATCCAAATTAAATATGATTTCTTTACAAGGTTTGCATTATATATTAGTAAGATATTGGTGTATTAAATAAATTGTTTTATGAAAATCATGCTCATAGTTCTATGTGATATTAAATAATTATAGTTATAAATTACCAGATAAATTATTTTTGTAAAATTTTTTGATTCAAATCAAACTTTTTTATAAAACAAATCAAATCGTAATTTTCTAATAATTCGCTCTGATTTTACATTTTAAACCTAATTAAACATCTTTATCTTGTCCTGCAAAAGCTAGACTTCATGTTGCATATTTTTGTAGTACCTTTAGATTCAACTTCTACATGGAGCCCTAGGTCCATTTGGAAGTATTATAATAGGGAAATTAAGGTAAGAGTTTATTTAAAATGCAGTGGTTACAAGACAAATCTTTATCCCAATGTGGTTCATTGAACTGGGGCATGTTCTTCCTGGATTGTGTCTGGGAAAGTATCTTGACCAAGTCTTTCAGATAACTTTATTGACTCAATAAATTATACTTGAATTGCCTGATTCTCAGGAAATATCAAGACAAAAACTTCAAACCCACTTGCATAGTTTACTGGTTTATCCCCTTAACAAGTTATATCAAAAAAATGCATAATGGCCCCCTTATTGATTTAAGCCTGAGAGGAAATTACAGTTTGCTCCTTGAATGAAGGGAGGCAATGTTGCCTGCCACCTTCACTAACATTTGATATGAAATAGGTGGAGCTGCAAAGCAAGAACAAGACAAAAGACAAATGGATGAAAATGGCAAGGCTGAGGCAGGTGTGAATGCGAAGGGAAATCAATGTTTTTAAAACTAGATCAGATATCGATCAAATAGAGAAGACTATCTAGTCCAACGGAGTATTAGACCGATTAATAAATTAAATTTTTTTCCAAAATAATTTGTGTAGGTTTAGTTTGAATTATGTTAATAATAAAATGAACTTAGCTCTATAGAAAAAAAAAATAATTTTTTTTATACTAACTAGATCGTGTCTAATTTTTACCTAATCCAATCATTTGAACCCTCTGGTCTAATCTGGTCCAAATCAGTCTTAACAACAAATTTCAGGTGAATCAAAATCATTTTTCGTGATAAGTGACAATTCAACTAATCAGATTGATCGATCAAATCCGATTTTTAAAACCATAAAAAAAATATATATATATATTTAAAGAATGATGCCAAGTAGTTAACAATTGGGAGACGGGTTCATTTTATGTTTTTTTTTTTGAATTTTTTTATAATGACTTAACTTTTTTAAGGGATTAAATTTTTAAAATTTTCCATTAAACTTATCAATGTTGAGTTTTTTTAAATTGATGAGATCAAACTTTAAATTGATGAAATCAAACTTTCAAATTTTTATATTTAAAAAACTAAATTTTTACTATTTTTTATTGAAAATATCAAATAATCATTTATTTTTAATACAAAACAAACAACCCTAATTATATTTATTAAATATTTTAATTCAAAATATATAAAATTTAATCTCTTTTATAGAAAAATATAAAAATTTATCCTTCAAATAGAAAAATACTAGACTTCAATATTTTTAATAAAAATTCGGTCTTTCAAATTAATAAAAAAGTTTCATATATATATATATATATATAGGCCATACGGTATATTTTCACTCAAAGTTTTCTTAAATGACAATTTTTTACTTAAAAATTTTTAAAAATATTAAATATTCATTGATTGACCAAAATTAACCATTAAATTAAATTTGTTAGAGGGGTGTTTTTTTAAAATTAAAATTACAAAAATGATTAAAATATAAAATAATATTGATATAATCTTAAAATAATAATAATAATAACAATAACAATAATAATAATAGTAAATTAATAAATATTTATAAAAAATACATAAAATTTTAAAAAATAAAATAAAAATTAAAAAAGACAGTCACCACTGTCTACGGTGATTGCTACAATTAATCTAATTAGATGATCGAAAATGATCACCTAATTTCATTGATAGTTGAATTTAACCGTCATGATAACATAGACAACCAAATGTGGCTATTAAAGGTCTAACAAAAACTGTCAAATTTGGTGACTTTTATTATCAAAGAATGGTTGAAAATAGTTGGTTTCAAGCTTGCTAGTCATTTTTCAACATTCTTTGATGATGGAGGTGGCTAAATCTAATTGTTTCTATCAAATTTTTAACGGTCAAATCTGGTCATCATCACTATCAAAGTTGTCAGATTTTATAGTCAATAGAATCAGGTGATCATTTTCGACCATCTGATTAGGTTAAATTTTATTTTATTTTTTAAATTTTGATTAACTTTTTAAATTTATTATTATAATATTAATATTATTTTACAATAAATTTATTTTAATATTAATATTATTTATTTTTGTATTGAAGGGTATTTCAGTTATTTTAATAAAAATATTAGTAAAATTTGAAGAAATTTGGTTAATAGGTGGGTATTTGGCTTTTTAAAAGTTTTTAGATAAAAAAGTGTCATTTAGGGAAACCTTGGGTGGGATGAGGTGTTTGGCCTAGTATTTATCATTAAAATTTTCTGATCAAATGAAGCGACGCCGTTTGGTAGCAAAGATGGTCCAAATCCAAATTTTGCCGATCACGAATTTTAAAAACGTGAAATGGAAGGAAACGTTAACAAAACGTAGATAGCGTATGAGAGAGCGAGCTGGCTGGGTGGCTGTTTCCCTTACTAAGTCTTTCCCTCTCGTGTCTCCAATAATTCTTTCCTTCTTCATATTTATCTGCATGGTCAGAAGCTCTAAAGTGCTTTAGTTTCTCATAAAAAGAAGACAAAACCAGTGAACTAAACATGAGATGGCTGCCTTGTTCCTGTACTTCAAACAAGAAGGCCAAAGCCAAGACCAAAATGAAGATGAACCAGAAGCCGGTTGATCGGACCAGTTACGTTACTGGTATTTGTAATCTTAGTTCGAAATAAGCTTACTTCTGGATCAAAGCAGTGTGACCCTTCTGTCTTTATGCTTTATTTGATTCATTGGGTTGTTCTTGTTCATGATT